>UELV01131881.1:0-37572 GCA_900490015.1 Megastigmus stigmatizans | reverse complement strand
ATGCATAAAAAGAAGCGTTGTTGACAAAAGATTTAGTAATAAAAATAAAAATTCAAAAATATTTTTATTAAATAATAAAATTTTGACTGCCAAAGTGACCCTGCCAGCCAGGCATGCCCCGCTCTCCCCTTCTACCTTCGCCTTTCTGACCTTCCTCGCTTGATAATGATCCTTGCGCATAAGTAGAAAGGGAGGACTGCTGCTGCCGCTGCTGCTGCTGCTGCTGCTGTGGCTGCGGCTGCGGCTGCGGCTGCGGCCGTTTGTAAGGAGAAATTAAGGATGCTATTTTCGGATCGCTTGTACATCGATAAGGAATTTTCTCTGTTATTGGTGCTTTTTATGACAAGAATTTGCGGGATTGAATTTTTTTAGATCGCGAGTTGATATGGGATATAGTTTAGAAGTGCACGGTTTTAATAGTTTTAGAAAGCATTGGGGTTTATCGGTTGAATAAATGAAAGAATTGCACGTTAATGTAGGTATAGTGGAGCTTCAGAATTATTGAAACATAAAATTTTTCTTATTTGGTTGTATCTTCTGGGATAGAATACTTATTTCGTAGCTGAATAAAATTATATGTTCAACAATTAGCAATAGAAACTATCGATATGACTGAAAAATCGTGCACGTAAAGGTATTTTTTTCTACTCTACGCGGATACGGTATGACCTCCACATTGTATATAATCGCATTATCTAAACTGTTGAATAGCTTATACAGATTGTACGTTTTCTTTTATATACATCACAAGAATGATAATGGAATTCTCTAGAGTGGCATAGATCAATTTTTCAGTAGTAATCCATATTATATATAACTTTTCCGTGTTTGACGTATATAGTCTGGAAAATCAGTAGAAACGGTCGGATGGAGTTAGCCTTGAAGTTGCAAGACACGTTAACCCCGCTTGCTATAGTTGCGTATATACCGAAGTTCCTTTGATAAGATGTATGTAAAAGATTGTTTTTACGAGTCAAGCAATTAACGTAATTGTTAATTGAGTAGAACTTGTTATAAATATAAGTTTTACTAATTGGTTTTTTAAAGTTTAAATAATTTATATTCAAGTAATTGCGCATATAACTTACTTAGGATCAAAATTTTATACTAACGAGGAAATTTCATCATCAATGATAACAGTTTCTACAATTAGACCAATATTTAAATCCTATTATTTAACGATTAATCTATATACATTCAAGAAGGGCAATATTTAGTAATCGACTTCTCATTGTATAGAGTCAATACAAATTTAATGTTTACATGAGTCAATCAATTGTAGCGTCAGTAATAAGTACCAGGTACCGAATTTTCAAAATTGTCCCCTTGAAATACTTATATATATATATAGAGAGAGAGAGAGAAAGAGGGAGACGACTCGGCAGCCTCGGCAGAAATTTTCTGATATCTTGGGCTGTACTGTACAGAGTCGCGCGCGCGCTCCCGGCAAGAGAGAGAATGAAGAAGAGAAAGAGAGGCAGAGAGAATCGGTAATAAAAAGAGAAGGAGAGTATAGAAGAAACAAGAAGAAGAAAAGAGTGCGACGGCGAACGCCGCGGCAGTGCGCAGAGCGGAGGTAGGAGGGAGAGAGGCCGAGCGAAAAGACTTTAAAAGAAGCATAGGAGGAAAGAGAAAGAAAGAGAGCTTGTGTGAGCTGCGCACAGCGGCGAGTGTGTAGAGTTGCCCATCAGTTTGTCTCTTTATCCGTTTTCTCTCTCTCTCTCTCTCTCTCTCTCTTACCCTCCCTCTTTTTTCTTCTCCTCTCTCTCTCTCTCTCGGTCGATCCTTGAGCCACGAAGCGCGGGGCTCCGCTCACTCGGCTGGTCGCCGCCGCCGCCGCCGCAGCCGCTGCGTCCTTCCCTCTTCCACTTTTACCGCCGCCGCCGCCGCCGCCGTCGAGAGAGCGAGAGAGAGAAACGCGCGCGCACCACGGCTTCTCTCCTTTGCCTTAACCTTAAGTTCTCTCTCTCTCTCTCTTTCTCTCTCTCTGCTTCTTCTCCCGACACTCTCTCACTCTCGTTTTCGCGTATAGAGGCGAGAGAGAGAGAGCAGCCACGACGACTACGACGACGGCGGCGGCAGCGGCGGTGGCGGCGGTGGCGGCGGCGGCGGCGTTATTTCCTCTCTCGGCCTCGGCGACACGCTCTTCTCTCCTCTTCTCTCCGTCCGCTTATACCTATCCCACCGCACCGCGCGCACTTTTCCCGTCTTTCACCGCGACTGCACCAGCTGCAGCCTCTTTGCGCGGCCTTTGAATTTTCCCGCGCCGATTTTCCTAATACCGCATCCACTACCACCACAGCTTTGGAGCCTCCGACGCCGATTAGCCAACGCACACGAGTCTTGAGTTCTATTCGCCTTCTCTCATTCGCTGCAAGCTTTCAAACTAGTATTATAGTCGAGAGTGCGGCCTTGATCGCGTTCGCGGGAAACGCGGGATACGCGTGCAGATGATTCGAGCTTTACTGCGCAGCGGACCGGGAAAAAAGGAGCTTTTCCAATCCCCCCCCGATTGGAATGTAACGTTTTGCAAACCGACCGAGTCCGAGAGCTGCCCTGGATTCGCTGGTAAGTTTTGTTTTAGTGACATTTGTTCGACATCGCGTTTCCGCTTTCTTTTCGCTATTGGGCTCTCGCCAAGCTTATCGCGCTTTCTTCTTCCGGCAGAACTGTTTGCTTTTTTATCTGCTCTGTGTGTTAAACTTATCGGTTTGTTAAAAATGAGTCTCTTTGTTCGTTGTTTCAATTGCAAATTATTATCTCTGCCGTGTAAGAGAATATTAAACTTGAAATGTGTACCCTATTTGATACTTTGAAATTTCAAACTCATGTGCGGCATGTCCTAGAATATTAATCGCTTTTTGAAAATAATCAAAATTAATTGGGGCAATTTTGTACAATGTTTTTGCTACCTGCACAAATGAAAGAATCAAGAAAGTTTGGAAACAGAAAATATTAAGCATTACTCCATTTTTGCACTCGATCATTGATATAATCTTATATAAGTCTAGTAACGCAAGAGTAACTTTTATCTTATTCTGCATTTAATAAATTTATGCTTACATCTACTTTTTACCTTGTATAAAAAAATCTTGTAAATTTGAAATTTACCATATAGTTTTACTATATTTTTCTTTAAGTATCTCTGTTGGATGCATATTTATACAGCACTTTAGACGACTTTAAAAAACGAAAGAACTAAAGAAAGAGAATATATGCATCACTGTACTATTTTAAGAACAGCACATTTTAATTTCTCATTCTTGTATTTGAAAACATTCTGTTATTCTCTTCGTTCAAATTGAAGGGTGGAAATGTACATACCAATTTGATTACTCAACTAAGAAGAAAGACAAATGAAATCCGTTCGATGAGAGAAATATATATGTATAACATACTACTTTTATATATAGTGTATTATAGCGTATTAATTATATCTTCTTTCTGTATTTAAAACTCAATTGCTTTATAGCGTATATTGCAGTTTTCTCTCACCCATGAAGCTAACAGTTTTTAAACAAAAATTTATTTTTTACCTATTATGTTCAATTAATTAGTATTGGGAATCGATACTTTTAATTTTAAATTCGTCCCTTTATTGGACGTTTTTTAATTAAATAACGGCGAATTTCAATTCAAATTTTGAAAGTCTTGTTGCACATCAAAAGAATTCTGACAGTCGAAGAATGAGATATCCTATTTTATAGAAGTAGAAATTTCTTACATTTGAAGGCTATGTGAATAAAATTAATACAAGAAATATAGGGGAAAAATAAAAGTTCAATATTAGGTGTACGTAATAAAATGAAGCTTAAATGTTTTACTTTCAAATACACTAATAAATACCACAACATCAAAACTATTGTCCTCTAATAGATAATTATTTTTTTAATGGTAGATATAGTACATCAATTTTCATGGGTAAAAAAAGAAAAGTGTGAATCGGAAGGCAGACTAATTTTCAAAAGTATATTTATTCTTGTACTCTTCATTTGATCGTTTAAAGCAACATAATATTAAATTTTTTATAATGTTAAGTTGTAATTATAAGAAAATGTTAGCCTTGCATAAGAAGTTCATATGCAGAAACACATTTATAAATATTATTGAATGTATTTTACAAACTATGTTAGAATTATGAAATCATTTTTTGTCTATAAAAGTGCATAATATTTATGTAGTTAATATTTAAACGTTCACTCAAGTATCTTTTTTACTTCTCTTTTAAAAATATAGTAAATCTTCAAACCAATAGAAATTATTTGCGGTGCAAAAGTACCTAGAGAGAGAGAGAGAGAGAGAGAGAGTGCAAAGAACAAAAATCAAACATTATAAAAAAAAACCTGTTATGTAGTAATTAAAATTATATTACATAACATTTCTCTGGTACTGCAATTATTTTTAATTTCATAATTAAATCAAGAATTTCAACGAAATCATTATATCACACATAAAGCTATCGTTAAAAGTTTGTATTTAAATGTTACTATTATACATTTAAGAGGAATATTTTTATGTTGTTCTGTTATCAACGCAATAAAAGTTCTAAACAAAGAAGTATTGTATTCATTAACAAAAACATAGGTTTTCGCATATCAAAAACAGTACGCTGTAAAAAAATTTTTGTAATAATTTTATAAAATGAATTTATATTTTGAAACATAGGTACATACGCCGAAAAATCATTTAACTTGCGTGTTAAAATAAATTATTTAAAAAATTAATTTGTCGGTGAATTCATTCAAGAAATAAATTGTAATTGTATACTGTTTTTAACTCATTCACGAATGAAAGATTTTCAATATTAAAATAAATGTGCTTCCCAAGCACAAAAAGCAGACCTTTGCATTTCAAAAGTGCATCGAAGAGCGCATTCGAAGCCGGTAAAAGGAAAGATAACAGTAAAAATATGAAATTGAAATAAAACTGATAAAGATAAGCGACAAAGTAGCATTAAAATACAATTAATTTTGCATAAAGGTAATGAAAACTGATTTACTTTAGGCACTATTGTTCTGCAAATACATAATGAAAGCAAAAGTAAATACGAATTATGGGATTTCACGAAATTAATATGGCGTTAATTCAACTTTCATAATACAAGGTATATCCACAGTATACACTACATGTACAATATAATTTTTTATTCGATTTATATTTGAATTTGCACGTTAATTCAGTGGATAACAATTTAAGATGTTTCCATAATAAGTTTTCTTTCGATAATCTCTCTCATCAATTTATTTAATTTTTTTAGTACAGGAAAACCATTCTATATATACATTAAATCACTGTTAGAAAATATTGTAATTTTGAAAATTATATGCGAGTATTATGCATACAGTACCAATAAAATTTAAACATTAAAACTGAAAATTTTTAGAACTAATTTTTTTATAAAGTGTAGTTCAATCATTTATATATAAGTCATAAATGACTAGTTATACAATTAACAATAATTTTTCAAAATTCATCATTTTTATATTCGCTAAATATTTTTACTCATTTTAAAAATTGAACAACCGCAGCGCCAAATTAAAAAGTATAAAATCAAGGTAAACTCTATATAAGCGCATATCGAGCCTGCAGTTTTATTCTGTCGATTCGACCAATTTTCCCGGTCGCCTCGCAGAAACCGAAGGCGCAGCACTCGGCAGCTTTTGCTCAGCAGTAAAAAGCTATATCCTTCGCGTCTCGAAAAGTGCGCGTAAGAATGCATTTTTGGCGAGAGAAAGAGGGAATACCGCCGCGCGCCGCTGAAAAGGAACGAGCGAGCGAGCGCGTACACCTATATATATGCACACACAGGCGTTGCGGAGGGGCAGAAAAGAGAGGCAAAGAGAGAGAAAAAAAAGAAGAGTGCAGCGCGAGGAAAGAGAGAAAGAGCGAGACGACGCGATATATATCGCGAATTGCATTGTGCATGATCGTATTAAGCTATAGTGTACCGAGAGCCCGTAAGAGACTGTAGCAAAACTTGTTTGAGCCTATATACACGAAGAGTGTGAGCGGTAGAGAAAGAGAGAGAGAGAAAGAGAACATATATACCTACCTGCCACCAGACGCAGACTCCGGTCAAGGTCGTACGTCGTTTAACGCTCTTTTTTTGCACGTTTCGCCTCGCGCGTCGTCGCTCGCTTCGCCGCGCTCGCAGGCTGTGCGCGCAGGCTTTTCTATACCTGGTGTTCCCTGGAGTAATACAGCTCGCCATCTCGAAGGGCTTCGACTCTCTCTCTCTCTCTCTCTTTCTCTTTCTTTTTCTCTCTTTCAAGAAATGTTCTCCACTGCACTCCATATGATAGCGTTATTTACGCGGTAAAAATTTATCTGGAAGCAGATTTGATTTTGTGCATTTTTTAAAAATTCATAACGTAAAAATCATTGATGAAATTTTGAATGAAAGAAATGCTTATATTTTGCAAGACAAGTTATCTCTTTATACAATTTAGGAGATTTTTACTGGATAACAAAGTAACAATTTTGAATGGAAATGAAAGTTCAATCTTTAATTTATAAGACTATTTAAAAAATATTGCGAATTAAAATGTTAATCTCCGTATATGTAAAATAGCTGTGTTCAAATTCTATCGTATAACGTTTTATTTTATACAGTAATGTAGATTCCCAAGGGCAATGAATAGAGTTATTTAAAGTCAGTTCGCTTAAAATTATAGAATTAATACATAAATTTTAAAATGTTTTACTTTAAAACGTAATCCTAAGTAATAAAAAATAATGAAATGTATAAAGGAACAATTTTCTAAAAGTATTCTGGTTAAATAAATGATTATGAAGTATATCAGTGCTGCATGATTCCATATAAAACATTAAGCCTCATTTGCAGTTCTTTCGGTATTACGTATGTACCAAAATTTTAATATAATTTATACTCGAGCATTAAGAATCCACTTTTAACCTACACTGTGTTTGTGTTACAGTCCAGGAAAAAAAACAGGTGAATCGAACAAGTGCTTTCGACCGATCCAACGATGCGCAAGACAATGCGAAAAGAAACGGATAGAACAGTATATATGTATACACACGTATATAAGAAGGGGAGGACTGCTAACGGACAGCAGCAGAGCGTCAAGAGCATGTGTGCCGGTGGCACCACCGGATAACAAAATCAACTGTATGTATATTAGCGAATTCGTCCGTAGCGACGAGCAGGAATTTTATATCGATTCATATGTAAATTAGCATTGTTTGCTTAAGTCAGGAATTTTCAAATCGTAGTCCTTGTCTTTTCACTTTTTTGCAAGTATAAAAACTGCACAGTTGGTGCATTTTAAAGCGTTGAAAGCTTTAGTACCTATTCTGAGTATATTTCTGTTATCACAAAATTTCGACAATTTCATTCTATAATTAATCAAAATATTTTATTTAAATATATGCATTTAATTGGAGTGATACCTGAAGATTTAACTGTGAAATATTTTATTGCAGATATATAAGGATATAGTAGAAGATACACCTTTTCACTTATATGACGTATCAAAGTCTGGTAACTCCACCACCGTTGGCGGTTTTTAAAAAGGCCAATGGGGTACGAGTTTCCTACCGTTGATGCGCTGTTCATCAGGAAGTCAACTGCACTGGAAAAATTGCACTGTACATATTCTGCATAATTATTAAATAATAAATTTTATAGTGCCGTCATATTGAAATACTCCGATCTATACGTTACTTATGTTTGACAATATAATAAAAAAACAGTTAAAAAAAATTATTTTACTTCATATATACGTACCTATATGTTACGGAAGATGTACCTAGTCGATGTTACTTTAGAATTTTATTATATTGTAATACTGACTTTTGCTCTAAATTTGAATTAGCGAGCATTCAGTAACTTTAGCGATTGTATTAGAAGCAGACTATTATTAATTGCCCATTAGCGAATTCTTTTTATTCAGCATTCAAGCCACAATTGTGAGTAAGATATAAACATTTTAAAAGGCTTGATAAGCACAAAATGGGTGATTCAAGGCAGGAAAAATTATATTTCATATTTTTAATTTTATTATACGTTTATAAATCACCTAAATAGAAAACATTGATTTATGAGCTAAAATATTAATGTACTAAAGTCATTTATTATATTTTTAATTAAAGTTTGGATAAATGCTTCTTCGTTGATTCATAGATTCGAGACAACCAAGATATGTATTTTTTTTGAAAATTTATAAAATACGCTTATTTTATTCACTTGAAAACTTTAAATTTCTTAAACCTCTATTAGAAATCTAGGCCAGCAATTTGTTTTCTTCATTAAAAATACGTATATAAGAATTCAACTTTAGTATAGAAAGGTTGTTAGGAAAGCAAAAAAAAATTTTGGAATTTAATAGAACATTAATTTTTATAGTAGGATTAGTCTAATTGATAATTGTAATTGAAAAAAAAAGTTTTTAAATAAATAGCTGACTGCGAAATCGGCTGTGATAGTGTAAATGCGATATTATATAATATAAGAAACTTCGTTTTGCGTTGACAAAGCAATTGGTAGCCCAACCGACTGATAGCACTCTGGGGAGGCAAACGTGCACAAGAGCTCAAACATACATACAAATGATATTCTAAAAAGTTTCGCATACAAATCGAAGATTAAGGGTTACAGGAGGCCAGTACAGTGGTAAAAATAGTGGCAAGCTTCTAGAAATCTGATTTTTTGATTATTTACACTTTAACGTAAAATGGAGAATAAGTAAAGAGAGCACGATCAATATATTTCAGATCAAAATTTGTGAATCTCTGACATGACTAATTTTTAAATTGTTTATTCTTTTACATTTCTAAACATCATATAAATATTTGACACAGAAGTCTACTGAATACTTGAGTTCTTTACGAATTTACTCCTTTTTTATGAAAACACAAAGTGGATCGGACGAGGGATCGGACACTATTTTCAAAATTTAACAGAAAAATTCGACAGAAACGCTGTAAACGAGGAAAAATCTTATGTTCAACTGATGTTATATATAATATAATTTATTTTATAAATTTATTTATTACTGAGTTCAAAATTTCCTATTGATTGACATAAAAATCTTATGTTCATAAAAAAATTTATATACGCATCATGTATACGCACCTGTTCCAGCCAGCAGAGAAATACCTACCTTACCGATTATTGATAAGTTATTGCTGTATGTCTGTATACACGGAGAAAAAAATATATATATGTACATGCAGATTAAAAAGTTGTTTCTCAGCCTCAGGTTCTCAATCCTCACTTTGTGGGTGCTTATCTGGCATTTATAACGATTTAAATGTATAAAAAGCAGATAAACTGAGAAATGACCATATGACTCACATGAGAACAGAAAAAACTGCCACCTATACTTTTTTAAAAACAGCCCCGAATTATAAAATCTATTTTTGAAATGCAATGGCACCTGTTGTATGGAGAAAAGAAAACCTTTCCTATTCCAATATCACCCCCTCCCCCCGCTTTTGCCACTGCTTACACTGCATTCTTCTATATATCGACTATCAGTTACTTCCCCACTCCAAACCAAAGTATTTAACCTCGAAAGCCTGCTAAGTGCAAACAAGTGTTCCGCATGCTCCGAAATTGCAGCAGTCGCATATAAATCACACATGCAAAAAAGCATGCGCTTAACAATCTCATATCAATCACTCCCTTCGTATACATCTAATTTGATAACGTTGCAGTGCTTACGCGTGAGTGTTGGTTATGTGCTGACGCATGCCTTTCTCACTGTATTATCCAAAAATGTTTGTTGTGTTACAGGCTGAGTCGCATGATGTTTAGTCATATGCTGGTACTGGAATATTAGGTGTGTACAGATAATTCCAGATGCATTGTTTGCGTACGAGCCTAACGTGGCAAAACGGAATAAGTAAAGCTTCTTGGGACTAAAAGTTATATTTAATTGAGGTTATAAATGATGGCGACATTGATGAAAGATTTGTTTGTCTTCTTTGCCATTCTTCTGTTGTTGTGTGGATTCTGCAATTCTCTTCAGCGGACCGTGAGTTTGTTTTGATAATAACAATGGCGACGCGCCTATATATTTATTGAATAGAACTGTCACATGATTTGATGCAATTAATAATTGATATATAAGTACATGTATTATTATTTTTTACAGTAGAGCTTTTTTTTTTGTTAATTTCGTTTAATCGTACTTTATTTAATCTAACTTAGTAGTTAATAAATATAACTACTATGAACTCTATACAAATATATTTATGTTTATAATGAAATTTCCTTTGTTGTATTACATCTACTGTTATTCAATCATTAATCATGCCTTAAATCATTATGATATATTAGTTTGATAGGTAGAAAATCATTCACGTTCAAATTAAAATTGTTTTTGACTACTATTATTAATTATACAGCATTTTTTTGAATCAGTAAAATAAATCATTCATACCCAAACTATTGACAGTGTAAATAGTTAATTAATTCGATTGACATATTTATTGATTATTTAAATTATTAATTATTACTAGCGTTTTAATTTTGCAAATGGTTCATTGTTACTTTCATTCAGATTGCATACAGAATATAAAAATTCAATTTGTTTTTGTCCTGGAAAGATAAGAGAAATAATGAGTAAAATTAACTATTGTTGGTTAGAGTTCAAGAACAATGAGGCATGAAATGATATATAAATGTTTTTTATAGCATCAAAATTAGTTGGAATAATAAAATAGCTTCAAAATTTTTACACAAAAAATTGATTAGTAAATATTTTGAATTTTCTTTAATATTCATTTATATAATTAACTTTAATCAATAGTTTTAGTTATTAGTTTAGTAGTTATTTACTTACTGTGTTATAATATGTATATTTTATACTACTGTTTATAGCCATATTCTTTGTACAGAAAACAGTAATTCTGTTTTCTCCTTAAGGTTCATTTGTACACATTTGTATGTAATTTAGATAATATCATACATCATAATAAACTAACACATCAATTTCATTTATTTCATTTTGATCAATAATTTATAATCTTTTACAGCTTGATTATACATTTAATGAAAACTGCAACGAACTCTGTAAAAATACAAATGTAAGACTGGCACATGTGAGGGCTACTGGACCAGATGATGTACTGCACTACCTCTGGGAATTCACAAAAAACCCCACTATTTTGATAGCTGTCACATCACTGAGTGCTAAACTTCAAATTAATTGGTCTGACTACTTAGCCAGGAAAGCAAACTCATTAAATTTTACAGAAAAACCAATTTATACTTTTGGTGTTGCAATAGAGAGGGTAATAATAAAAATAATGTTTAAATTAAAAAGTATTATTATTATATAATCATTTAATATTACATTTTAAAGTGTAATGTTTTTAAATTCTTAACTCTTTAATTTCAATTTAATTTATAAAACTTTTATTAATTAATATTTACTCATGCAAAATTTTATAATGAAATTGATGAGAAATTTTTATTTACAGCTACTTGAATTCAACGATCTTAATAATGGTGCAAGAATCAACGAAGTAAATATCACTAATATCAAGGAACTGAAATTTGAAAACTTTCAATGGCATTATAAAAACTTGACTGAATATGACAATTTAGTTGAATTTGACATACAAGCTAGTAATTATAAAGATCCTGTCAGTAATGAGAGTCGCCACGGAAATATAAAATTTTTAGTAAGTTAAATACATGCAATCCAAAAAATAATGCAGATATCTAAGAAATTTTATATGTAAATATATATATATATATATTTGTTTTTCAGATGCACGGATTTGGCACTCTAAATCATTCTCGTATTACTCCTTGTATGTTACATTCTGAAAATGCCACACAAGTGGATATAGTTATTGATAATTTAGAAACAAAAAAAGGTTTTTCTAGTAGCCGGTTTAATCTTGAAATGTTAATTGTAAGTGAAAGCAATCCTAATGCAACACTTGAGTTTGACACAAAAAAAAAATTAGATGATGAATTTACACCTGGTGTATTTGAGGTATAGATCAAATTCATAAAATGTTTAATGAAAACTATAATTAATATCTACGTACTTATTGTTACATTTTATTTTCTAGATCATGGAATTAACTGCACCAATGATGCAAAGCAACTCTGGATATGTGCAATGGAGACCAGTGTCTTACATAGACCGTGATCGAGATATGTCAAACTCAACTGGCATGCATTTCTACCCTCTAAAAAGTGCAACAGTTAATGAATATTTTGCTAAAAACAATTTACTGTACATGTACTATGGAGAAAATATGTTTAATATTCTGATGCAAAGAATGAATATCTCATTAGGTGAATCAGATGATGGTTTTTATAAGAACACCCAATATGCAACATGGTAAGAAAATAATACTTAATACTCGCTGACGTTTCTATGAATTATTGAAAATTTCGAACCATTTGCTTTTTCAGGACTTTCATTCTTGGATATGGAATTCCACCTGACGAACGATTCTCCAGTCTAGTGATTATGATTATCAGCATTGGTGTTGGCCTCCCATTACTGATAATGTTGATAGGGGGAATTTACATGTGTGTACGTCGGACTCCGAATTAAGCTAGCAGAGAGCACAATCATAGATAGAAAAAGCTGCTGCCTCTATTTTCAGAGGTGAATTTCACGGTTATCGCAATACGAGCCTTATAAAGTATAACTAATTGGGTATAAATCGCGTGGTAAATTTTATTATAATACTTAGAACTTATTTTTTATGTATAAAATTTATTAAATTAAGTTTGTAAATAAATTATATTGTCAGGGAAAGTAGCCTTCAGAAGAGTTTCGCTTCGGCAATCAGTCAAATAGTTGCATTGTCTACGCGTAAGAGTATTAATTGCTTACGTTTTTGTTGTTTGAAGATGATCACAGAAAAATAATTTTTTTTTAATTTTTCGAAAATTTTTTTGATATAAAAAATACCCATAAAGTTTATTTTAAAAGGATATCGATATACCGAAGCAATTGCCGACAGTGTCCTTTAACATATACGACCGTATGTTCAAATGTGCATTTTACCAAGAAAAAAATTGATATTAGAATTTAAATTTTTTAAAAGCACACGTTTAGTACAAGCACTACACTCGGGGCGTCTACCGAGTTGTTTCAGATAATTGTAATAATATATATATATACATATACGTATATTTTATGTCACACAATGTGTTCCTATACATATGTATAAATCGATGACTGTTGCATTTTTTAAAAGAATTGAAAGCAATCACGTCCAGGCAGAATTACTAAACATTTATATAAAGGTATTCGACATAAAATAATTAATGCATTTCGCAATTGTAGATAAAATCGGGCCGAATCATGACGAGCATTTATTTTACGTCAACTGTAATTTTATCGGCAATAATTAAGATTAATTAGGAAAGTTTTTAGGTATTTAATAGACATAATATTTAATAAACATTTTTTAAACATTTAATAATCTACCGATTTTAATATTAAATTAAATTAAATTTTAATTTTAAATTTAAATCATATGTTTGGAAATTGTCATTCACTGTACATGAACAAAAAATGATTTAATATTTTTAAATTATTGAATGTGATAATTGTTAATCTCATTTTAACTTACTATCGATAAAAGTACATTTATCAATGCATACTATAAATATATTAATATACAAATGTTAAAAATTTGATGTTTAAAATATTGCTCATTCACAAGATTTTATTATTTTTATATGATATATGCCGAATTTTAAAGCACTCGTTATTTTTTAAGAAAAGCACTTATTGTGATTTAGCGTCTTCGCCATGATATCAGTGTACACGTAATTTTTTCAAGTACCTGTTTTAAGATCATCGAGAAAATCATCAATGTTTTCTCGAAGAATTAAGATGCATAATCCTCAGGCATGATTACAAATATATTTTCTTGTATAAAGCATAAAAATAAACCAAAGTTTATATAAAATAATTCACATTATTTATTTGCCATGAAATATCTAGTCCTATTTATAAATTAGATCTCTTTCTTTCCTTTACTTTAGATTTGCTCATTTTAGCAAAATTTTCTAAAAAAAATAGTACGAAATTACTTATTGCTCGAATTTTTAGTAAGAAAAACACGATTTCAAGTAAATTTCCAAATTTTTGTTATCTGTTTATTTACAATTTGCCCTTAAGTCAGTTTTCTAAAATTAAATTTATTTAAATTTGTTTTCAAACAATCATTTTTAAAATGCTAAAAAAAAACTGAAATTATTGTAACCATGAAGTAATGGCTTCTGTTACATCATTGGATGTATTATCAATGAAATTTATTTTTACAGGAGTCTTATAC
This sequence comes from Megastigmus stigmatizans, assembly GCA_900490015.1. Taxonomy (NCBI): domain Eukaryota; kingdom Metazoa; phylum Arthropoda; class Insecta; order Hymenoptera; family Megastigmidae; genus Megastigmus; species Megastigmus stigmatizans. Next base: position 23,283 of record UELV01131881.1, on the reverse strand, counting down.
CTACGCATTACCATCCAAAGTAATTTTTTAGATCAAATGTAAATTATTATCAATTATGGTTTTTGAAATCAAAAACTGAATTATTAAGATATATTGTAATATTTCTAAATATAATAATTTATTAATGCTAATTAAAGCAAGAATAAAATAAAAATAAAAAACGAAAAACTTAATATTTAAATTAAAGAACCTAATTACCTAAATATGTGAATTGAATATTTTACGCTATAGCTGATATTAGTTACAATATGAAATTATAAAAATGCGTTCATATCTATTCTCCTTAGTTCCCCATCTCTCTATAATCTCTCTTCTTTTCTGAAATTCTACTTTTAACCGTAAATAAAGAAAACAATTTGGTTAAATGTTTAAACTAAATGTAAAACTGCTAAAATTGCCGGTTTCTTTTTGTTGAGAAAAGTGGTGTTTAAATATGCAATCGATTGGAATCGATCGATGAACAAAGTCACACACAGCCTTGATTGAGTGTTATAAGCTTTTTTGTTTATTGAAAATATCTCTGTAAAATGTGTATACCTGCCGGTGCACACGGTTCGATTATTAACAAAGATCGAATCACCTGCTGGAAGGATAATCATTGAAACCATAGGAAAAAAGGGCAAATGAAAAAGGATGAAAAAAGTCTCTCGACATCGATGAGAGATAATCCAAACATAAGCAGAAGAGAAAAATTACGTGGTAGTTATATATCTATATACCTATGTATATAAAAGAAAAATATGTTCTGCATATTGCCTAAGATAAAAAGGGGACCAATCAACGATACATTCGCTTAAATTTTATGTATTATAATCTTAGTATATTAATAATATCGTGTATAACAAAGCGGTAACAACTTGTTAATTTTTAACTATTACGATAATAATTATTTATTTTATAATTACAATAATCAATATAAGGGTCGTTTTTGTTTTTCTTTAACTAATATAAGTAACAAATCAATCTCTCTCTTTTTTTATTACTCCCTCGTCGATCGAATATATAAATCCTTTGCTAGAATCAATTTTTTTTATTGTTTATAATTTTTTTTGCTTCGTTTTCGCCGCTTTTCGTCGCAATCCCCCACCGCGCTCCGACTAAATAATCCGCCTCATCCGAATCCTTTCGTCTCTCTCGCACGCCTTGCTCGCTTAATTACAATGTTTTCTTTTTCGCTCTCTCGCTCGCTTTTTTTTGGTATTCCATTTTTTTTTTTGGTTTAGCAACGCTCCTCTTTCGTTTTAACATTTCGCTTTAATACTCTCGCTCTCTCTCTCTCTCTCGCTCTCTCGCTCATCTCTATATACCGCGAATATCATCGCTTTTCCATGCCCGATTCTTTCGCTTCATTTTTTTAGCAATAAATAACAATAGTAAAACATAATGAATTAATTATAATAAATTGTGCAAATAACTCTTTTCGTCGCTTTCCGTTTCCCTTAAACATCTCGCTTTAGTCAAATGTTTTTTTTTTCATTCAGGACACGTGACGACATCAACGTTCCAATGAAGAATTTGTATCGATTATAAATTCGCGACCGAAACCCGCAGTCCCATTGAAGTACAATGTTGTCGTGATTTTGCGTCGTTCATTATAACGATGCATTATCGGGTTGAAATCGACGATAAAATTGTACGTCAATAGGACCTGGGAGGGGGGGAAGGTTATTTTACAGAGGTTTCGAATACGCGATTTTTTAAATACGTTGAAGTTAGTTGTAGTTTTCCTCGTTGGACGTTTAATTTTACAGGATTTCTTTCAAAGCGGATTTAAAGTCAAATGTGTATTTTTCACTATACATTCCATTACCGAACTCAAAAGTCACGTACTTCCGTTTGGTCAAAATAAGATGGCGAAACAATGAAAGAACGATTCGTCGCTTTCAAAGAAAATCAGCAAACTCTCTGTCGTCTTCGTGCCTTGAAATTTTTCTGTCTTTCAAAATGGCAATAATTTTTTTTTTTTGTTAAATCGGTTATTCCTCCGTAAGACATCAAATATACGCAAAAAAATGAATTTTATTCTCTCCACCAGTTTCCATGCTGCTGCTGCATTTACGTTTAATTTTATTTTTTAAAGTTTTTTGGTTTTTGTTACGATAACGGACAATTCATGACTTTTTTTTTAAATAACGCCTCGATAGCTAGCTTGATTTTTTGGTTTGCTTAAAATTGGATTCTTAGCTGATCTACCTATGACCCATGGCAGTTGCTTGTTCATTATACTGGCCGACAGGCTCTGGTTGTTATTTTAGTTTATTTTTATTTTTATTTTTTTTTTATTCTTTAAAGTATTCATTTTTTCTGCTGGTTTAGCTTCACACTTTACAATAGCCTTCTAGTAATGTTTTTTTTTGTTTATTATCGCACGATTTAAAATAACGATTTCGAGAGTCTTCAGAGAGATTTTTTTTTATTTTCGTCTAGAAAGCCCGCATTTTTTAACGTTAAATGTAATCCGTTTCTCGCTTCGCTTTATATCTGTGTGTGTGTTTTTTTTGCGTTTGGTTACTTTTTATCTAGCCATTAAGAAAAAGTTTCTCCGCCGTCAGCGCAATTCGTATTTTTGTTTTCTTTAAATTTACACGTGTAATATGCCTTACATATTTTTTTTGTCTTACAACGACCTTGTTGCCGATACAGGGCGAAGAGAGTGCGAGAAAAGTATATCATTACGCCCCCGTTCGGTTAGCACATTGTACAAAAACGTTAGTTTTAATTTTTTTTTTATAGGTTTATTGCGGCTGCCTATAACATGTCAATTAATCCGGCGTGAACTTCGAAATTTCGGCGCCGAGGGATCGAGAATTACAATATTTCGCGTGTTATCGGGGAAGTTTGTTTCGTTCGAGATGATGACGCAGCGTCGATCACGAAATTTCGAAGCTCAGCACGTGTTGGTTAGCATTTGAGTTGTCAGAAAATATGCCAATTCGCGATTACCCGGGACAAAAATGTACACCGACTGGATCGAATTTAGGGGAAGACCACTTGCGAGTGAAGCGAGTCGACCGCGAAAATTCGCGATGTCCACCGCGGGCCGACGAGGCATGACGAGTGCCAAAAAAAACCGTAAGGAGGCTTAAGAGAACGCATTGAAGAGGTTTGGATGGGACCTCTGGAATGCGCCCTTTTAAGCCTCGGTAGGATTTTCCCTCGACGAGTCGCGAAGGCCGATGTAGCCACATTGTACGTATAGAGTACGATTTAACCGATACATGCCTTTATACATCGGCGTCATATATATATTCATTATGAGACCAGTTCCATGTATCGCCAATATCCTTATGCGTGCAAATTATTTTTGCCCGGGCAAAGTCATAACGAGTTCGCGCACGATTCGGATGATGTATCGGTATTGTAAGGAGAACTAATGGGGACGATAGGATCGCGCGCGATTGATCGAGGAAGTTTGTAAAGTTCAATCGTTCGCGAATCTATGACGGGTGATGACGGGATCAAACGAAATACGAAGAGTGAAAATAACAGTGACTATACGCGCAGACCTTCTGTTACTTACAAATATATAGTAAATATAACGAGTATAGTGTACGTTGAGCCTTAAAAAAATATTTGTGCAATTGATTCTTCTTTTATTTTTTTTCTTATTTTTGTTATTATCACTAATTTCTTCCACACTGTCTTTCTCACACTCTGTTGCTCTCTCTTTCTCTCTCAGCCCTTTCATTCTCTCACGTTTTGCAAAATCGCCTCTCGCAAATCCTCGGTTATACGCGCGAACTATACGTTTAAAATGCAAATATTTTTCGCCTATTTATTAATAATTAATGTCGCGAGTTTTAAGTCGGAGGACTCTCCCCATTATACTTATGTTTTTTTTCTCTTTTTCTTTTTTTTTTTGTTTTCCCCCGGTTTCCCCCCACGTTTCATTTATTATGTCAGTGCTCAATACAAGCGGGACGGCAAGCGGACCGAGACGTTTGTAGTTTTACATTGTTCGATCTCGGGCGTTTAAAGAAAATCCGAATGTAGCAAAGAATGAGATAAGTGGAAATTAATCTGAAGCGGTTTTTTCATCGGGAAAATAGACCGGTTATCAATGTTGAAGCTTGTGTAGCTCAAGTTTTGAATTATTTAGAGCGATAATTAAAAATTTTTTTTTATAAATTAAATAAAAAAAATATTTTTGTGTGATAATGGAATAAAAACTGGTAACAAACGGATAATTAAATTTTGAAAGATGAATCGCTCTGAGGAATTAAAATGTAACTGAAAAGAGAAAATTCATTAATAGGTCATCGTGCGCAAACTCGTTGTTCAAAAAAAAAATCCGGGCGAACCTCATTCATTGCATCGTTCGCTAAGCGCAAGCGTAACGGTCTAACGTTTTGTTCGGGGCGATTTTCGCGATTGCTCGCACTCTCTTTTATAAATATCGTAGCGCTGTCTCTCTCTCTCTCGCTCTCTCGCTCTCTCTCTCTCTCTCTCTCTGCCGCTTTCTCGCTCTCTCATGTATTTATTTTATTTTTTATTCCTTTAAACGCGTAAGTGTAAAGCTTATCTGCTGTGAATTTGTATCAATAATAACAAAATAAAGCACTTAGCTCGCTGCAAAACTCCAAAGTGCAAATAACTCTCGATATTTGTCTCTCTCTCTCTCTCTCTCGTCCTCTTTCTCTCTTTCGCTCTCTCTCTCTCTCTCTCTCTCACGCGCACAATCGCACACACACTGTATTATAATACGCATCCGCAACAAATGTCTCGGTTTGTCTTTTTTTTTCAAGTACGTTTTGGTTGCTTTGTTCTTCGTCACTGTCCTTTCTCTCTGTATCTCTCTTTCTCTGCGTTCGACTCACAGCATCAATCACGCATTCACACGAAAATTTGCGAAATTTTCTCTCTACGTTTTACATACGCCTTGCGTCGCGCGCACATGATTTTTATTCAATATATTTATTGAGAGACGAGGTAAAGTTTACGAGTTTAATAAGCGTCTCTCGTGGGTGTCTCGCTCTCTCTCGCGCTTTCGCTCTATAATAATTATATCTCTCGTACACGTGTTTGTCTGTTTATTCCTTATACTTGGTTGAATGTGTGGTATGTACGTGAACGCTCGCGCTTATTCAATCGCGAATCAAAAAACAGTTACCATTACGCAGAGCGCGAATCGCATTTTTTGTTTTTTATTATAATAATATATTTTATATTATTTTATTTTTATTTTTTTTGTTTCATTTACTTCTTTATAATCATCTTTATTTTTTTTTCTCTTGAGTAAAAAGTACGTTTATTAGATTGTACAAATGTACGTGTGCGATCCATAAGCAGCGAAGATGCAAATCGAATTCTTTTTTTTTATTATTCTTATATTCCTTTATATAATATGTACAGAAATTCTCGTGGTGAAAAATGACTCGAAAGTGATACGCGGTGGCTTTTTTTATATCCTCTGGGTGGTGAGTGGCTTATAATCTGTTTTTTTTTTATTTGTTTATTCTCCTCCGTCATATATTTCAGATATCATATATTTCTCTGACCTCCGTTACTTCACTTGTATCGCATTGCGTGCGTAATATACGTGCGTGCGCCATGTTTTATTAATTTTTTTTCTCTCTCCCGCCCTCCTGTTCTCGCAACAAACCGCACGTATTCTGATGCGCCTTTCGATCTCGTTAATCGATTCGTCGACTGGCCAATATATAATCGTTCATCTTTTTCCGAATATCCGTCGATCTTTTTTCATACGCATTTACATAATTATATAATATATTTCACATGGAATCGCGAGGACGAAAAAGGTGTAATTGTGTGTATGTGTGTGTGTGTGTGTGTGTATGTAATAAAAAGAGCGGTGTCTAGTCGCCGACTTCCGGTCTGTAGAGGAAGTGACCGGAACGGCGATGACGCGCGACTTTTTTGTAACTTTTGTTTATATCTTTTCTTTCCTCGGCTTCTGTCTTTTATTTCCATATCCGCTGTATCAGTTTTTTTTTGTATTTACGCATGTGTATTTGTGTGTGTGTGTGTGTGTATTCGCATTAATATGTACGCTTTTGTACGCGCACCGTTTCAATCGAAGGACGAAACGACGACGACGACGACGACGATATTTTGTTTATTATTTTTTTTATTCTAAAAAATGACATTAATGCAAGTGCCGCGATTGTGCCTCGGGAGCCGAAGAAATTTCTTTAATACACTCGAAAAAGAGAAATTTTCTGACTATACATGATGGTGATTAACTATTATTCGTTGTGAAACGTTTCGTGCCATCGCCTGCTAAGTATAAGAAAATGTTCGCCAACCAAGCAAACATTTTTCTGCAGTCTCAACGTAAGTTTTTTTTTATTCTGGCAATGGAACACTTTTTGTTTGCAATAGCAGAGTGAAACTCATGTAGAAAGCATTTCTCGTGGCGTCAGCAGAGCAACTTTTGACACGATGACCAAGGAACTTTGTTATAATGACAATCGTTTCGCGTTGTAACAAAGTATTTAGCCGTGCTGACAAAACTAAAACCAATGCTTTAACTGATCGAATCGTCTGTAACAGTAAAAAAAAATGAAATTTTCTTCGTTCCAAATATTTGGTTCGATTAAAATAGCCAGAAAGAAAGAGAGAGGCTTTTCGTGCGCGTTGGGGCTTCATTTGTGCAGCGAGATAAATGGACTGCTTCGTCGCCCTCTAATTTTCATTTATGCTCCTCCCGTGACTTTTTTATTCCGCGCGATTAAATTATCAATTATACATGTCCGTAATTGCATTGTAAATTTCGTTGGATATTTGAACTCGAATGATCAATGTTTCGAGAATCAAAATATAAAATGTAATAATGAAAAACGATTATTTAAAAATATATAAATATGCTTTTAACTTGAGCCCAAATAAGAAATTTGTAATTAAATAATATTTGTAACTTTAGTATTTTAGAATGTGTATTGCTTTTCCGGTTCAGCTTTAGAACGATAGATAAGTGAAATATGACGTTATTAAAAATGAAGCATTGAGAAAATGAAAGCGATCGATTACTATTGGACTATGAACCCGCGTTTTGTTAAACAACTTTGACAAATAATATTCCATTAGCATTTGCTCTTTTGCAACCGCACAATTCATCGCTATTTTATTCTTTTATATTATTTTTTTTTATTTCAGGATCAGCCACTTTTTCAACTATCGTAAAGGCAACTTGTTGAAGGAATTTCTTAAATTGTATAATTAACTATAAGGCTGCGTTGAGTTTATATAATTATTATACGTTCGTGAAACCGTCCAGGTTATTAAAATCGTCTCGATCTCGACGATAGAGACTTGTGATCAAGTTCGCGACAGACGACGGATTAAAAACGACGAAAACGGTTGGTATATCATTTACGATGCTTTATATCCATTCATCAGTTTCTTTTTTGACCGAGAATTGATTTTTCTGTTACTCTGCTAGTTTCTTGCGCGACGCACTAGATTATTCTAAAATTTCTGTCTCTTCGTTACTTTCTAATGATCTTTTTCTTTTTATATATAATGCTTTCACGAATTTAACCTTCTAAACTACATTTTGTGATAAATGTAGAAAAGAAATGCTTTTTATCATACGGAAATCCGATAAATCAATTCTCGACTAATCACTAGTACACCTTCATCTATAACCCTTTTCGTCTTTTTTCATTTATTTTACAAACTTTTATCCTTTTCAACTGTACTTTAATATCCATACTAGTAAATATAATGTATAATAGTCTTAGAAAAATGTACCTAATAATATCGACAGCAGTATTTTATTGTTATCATAGCTGTTCTAAGTTTCAGTTGATTGAATCGTATGGCAATTGAGTTATTCGCCTAAATGCGATGCAGTTATATATGTATAGGTAATGTGAATATGGAATGTATAAACAAACCGAAGCTATTCCATTCAACTCTTTAGCAAATTATGAAAATTCTCAAAATCATAACTGCACAAGCCTTTTTGTAGAGTTATGGAGTTATGATTGTTCCAACGACTCAATATCTATAAATTTAAAATCATATTCAATACAACAGTATGGCCACTAAAGACAGTCAAGAAAACAGAAGTTTGATAAGACTAAAAGAAACTTGAGACTAAATGGAATTTTCAAATTTTCATGTTCTCCTATGCTCACATATTCCACATCAGGATCTTACGTTAAGTTCGTACTAGGATTCCCGATTTGGCGTGTGGCTGTTCAGAATGGTCATCGACTCGATGATTCCGGCATAAAATTGTACCGTTACGCGGATGCAGTTGGTCAAGCCGAATGCATCCGCCTACTAGAAACAAGAAAGCCGCGCACTCGGTCAAGGTTCAGGTCACAGGGCGCGACGGTGCCCCCGGAACCTCAATCATCGGCGATACTCAAAGCTTCTCTCTCTCTCTCTCTCTCTCTCTCTCTCTCTCGATTTCGATTTCGATTTCGATTTCGACTCGGCGCGATCAAGCCTCAAGAGCCGATCGGCCTCCAGCTCCGGCGGCACTCGCGTCTCGTCATCGTCCCTAATACAAGCGTACCCGACCGGCAGTCCCGCGAAGCACCATCATCTTGGAGCGTCCCGCTGCAGTCCGGCCTAGGCACCGCTATCCTCATCCCTGTCGTCTCGAGGGGCGGCCGACGTCCCGACGCTGCTGGCCGCCTCGTTGTTGCCCTCCGTCGTCGTCGCCGTGTCCGTTCATCAGACGTCCGCGGTGCGCGAGGTGACGCTCGGCGATCGGCTGTGTATGACCACCCGGTGGCCGTTCTTGGTGACGAAGCCGTCGCTCTCGACGAGGACCGCCGTCTGCATGACGAGGCCGTCGCCGTCGTGGCTCTGGTCCGGCTCGTGGCCGTCGGGGTTCCCCTCCGGGTCGTGGCTCTGGTCGAGCTCCGCGCCGTCGAGGTCGCTGTCCCCGTGGCGCTGCTGCTTGTGCTTGCGCCAGGCGTTCTGTATGAGCCTGGCGCAGTACTCCTCGCGCTGCCGCCACAGTGTCGAGGAGACCGGCTCGTAGCCGACTTCGCCGGGCCGCGTCTGGACCTCCGCGAGCTCGCCGGTCTCCTCGATCGCGTTGCCCTTGCGTGCGAAAAAGTCCTTGGTGAGAGCATCGAGGATATCCACGCAAAACATAAGGTCCCCCTTACATATGGGAATATCCATCGACACAATCTTGTATTTGTTGGGCTTGTGGATTTGAAGCGGCGGCTCGAGGACGTCGAGGAAGTCCGAGAGCTGATCGTATCTTATGTATTGGGTGCCGTCCGGATCGAACTGCTGCCAGATCTCGTAGTACATGTCGTAGTCGTCGTCGGTGAGACCTTCTTGGACGTCCTCTGTGGCTTGCGAGTAATTCTCGAGAATGACAGCGATGTACATGTTGATGACGATCAGGAAACTGATAACGAGATAGGAGAGTAAGTAGGCTATGCCGATGGTCGAGGAGCCGCAGTTACCCGGATAGCCGATCTCGTTATTCGGCTCCTGGCAGTCCTCTTCGTTAATTATGCCGTCGAGGACGCCGTCCCATCCGGCCGACGTCGACATCTAGAAAAGACAAGTTTTTTACGATTAGTCCTTTGAGCCAAACTCGTTGCATTTATAATAGCACATTCATCGTTTAGCTTGGTTTAGCTTCATTTGTGTCGTTTGTGTCGTTTGTATGTTAGAGACCTTATTCAACAATTATTATCAAATAATCTAGCTACCGAATATTTCATAATAATGTTCAAGGCTCCTGGTGTGCTAATAGTGTTTCTTCCAAAAGATGTGAAATAATTATTATTTAGCATTAATAGATACAAGAGATTTTATAAAAGTAAATTGTGTAATATTGTTGTTTTGTTGATTAGTTTTCAAGTGTCTAATATCATCATAAGTGCTTATAGAGATAAAAAGTAGGTGATTCACTACTGGTTCGGCCCGAGTGGCCAACATAATTTTTCAACGAAATGAAAAATGAAGAATAGAAAAGAAATATAGATAGACCAAAGACGGTAACTTAAATAGTAAAAGTCCTTCAATAATGTCATAATAAAAGCTTCATGGATGAAATAAAATACCGCATAGGTGAGGTATGCAATCACAATCCCTCGGTAGCCTAAGAAAATGTGGTATTGGAAGAAGTAACTTCCAAAACGGATCTATCAGAGTAACGTTTGTTGCTATCAATAACTTAAAAATTTCTGCATAACAAAAGCTATATCAGAAAACTAAAAAAACACTAGTCTGACTATGAACTAATACAGGAAAGGAAGCTAATGCCCAATAGACTTTAAATTAGATCATAATGAGCTAAATGATATTAGCTGTTACTGCTAGAATATGGTTAAAATAGGATGATAAACTTGCTGATTTTCATTAATTATAAAATGAAAATAATTATTAAGGATTACTGGAATGGACAGCAATCATTTAGCGAAAAGTAATTATTCTAAAAGGACAAAACTAAAAATTGACTGCCGCTTTTAGAATGGAATTGCATAATAATGGAATGCATAGAAAAATAAAAAACGAAATTACCGGGAAGGAAAAATTAGAGACTACAAAATTCTGAAATGGTGCTTCGTGTACAGAATTATTTTTTAATTATTGATGGTCCTCTATAATTACCACTGACACTGTTCTGCAAAAATTACTTACTTGGAAGCTATAGGTGACTACACTAAAATAAGACACTATTAAGCATGGTCATTGTAATTATTTGTTAACACGTACATTTATCAAGAAACCATGAATAGGATGAAGGGGAGTAAAGGTAAGCATATCTTACTTGAAAAAGCAATATCATAGACTGGCCAAAGGTCTTGAAATTATAAACGTCATCAAGACCGCTTTTGTCCTTCACGTGCATGAAGAAGGACATGCCAAATATTGCGAAGATGAACATGACCAAGAACAGCAGCAGGCAAATATTGAAGAGCGCCGGCAAGGACATCGCCAACGCGAACAGCAGCGTTCTTATACCCTTGGCACCTTTCACGAGACGCAGGACACGGCCAACTTTTGCCACTCGCACTACCCTCAGTAATGTCGGCGACACGAAGTACTTTTCGATAATGTCGCTCAGCACCAGACCTACACGTTTCCCGAAGAGAGAAAAAAATGGACAATGATCGTTACTCTTTTCAGGACAACTGTTATTTAGGTTTGAAAAAAAAAACTTTATAGCGTTCACTTATGAAATCTAAGGATGCAGCCCCGTTTCTCGTTCTAACTTTCAACCTCTTACGGGCCAAAAACTTTCATGCTTGTTTGTGAGGCACATTTATCTGAAAAATTCGATTAGGTTTTGTTCACTAAAAAATATGCTGATTAGAACAGAAAATTTCTGCTTGAATTCTAAAAAGTACTTTATAGATTTACATAATGTTTGTGATTAAAAAGTAATTAATAATAATCTAATGGTTCAATGTTACTTCTAAAATAATTTAAATGAATTGAAAAATTGTAATCGTACATTATAATAGTATTCTTACACAACTTGTGAGCGAAGATCTCGACAGGGTGACAATCACATAAGTTGAGATAACCTGAGCGCACGTGTTGTGTACAGTATTGTTTCATACAACGGGTATAAAAGTCGATTTTTCATACACATTTTTCGTGCGCGAAATCAAATTTTACGCTCGTAGTGTGAAAAATAAATTAATCAAGTAATTTATCATGCGATTAATTTTTGTCAAGTAGTAAAATTTTAAATCCATAAAAAAACATTCTTAACGTATAGAGAAGTAGGTAGATATGTGAATGATGTATCGTTATACTTACTATACGCCGAAAACGTTTTTAGAATTATAAAAGTTAAATAGTTTTTTGATTTGATCACATAATTTAATAAGCTTGATAGTTGCAGATATCCTGAAAATGATAAGATTTGGTTTTCACTGGTAATATAAAAAGTATGTAAGTTTTGAAAATTCAGTGCAGAAATGAACCATTTCAGTGAGCATGCTTTTTTAATTATGGAGAATAATAAAAAATTCAATCGAAAAAAGTTGGTATAAATATGAAATCGTATTTAAGGTAACGTTCAGAATTATAAAAGTTTAAAAGATTATCATGCCTTATACGATAAATATTTTTAGAATATTATACAGCTGTGTATTTTTATATAGTGTGTATTTTTATAAAGTGTTATGGGGCCATAAGAGGTTCAAAGTTGTGGGTAACACGTGCTCGTTAAAGTATTACGATGAAGCAAAGATTGATCAATCTTTATGATTATAAAAAATACCCTAATAAGGATAGGATAAAATTGAAATTCTCAAAAATATTGTTACACTCATTGTTTTTCAATAAATATTAAAAAAAAAACTACTTGATTTTATTTTTTCAGAACATACAATACATCAAAATATATCATGTTGACATCTCGCTTCATCATTTACTTTCCTAAACTACGGGAGGGTATCAAAAAATTTTGTTCTATCGTCATGCATTATGTAAGCCTTACAATGCACTATAATCTAAGTTTTTAAGTGCATTACGGTTTATTCATTACGCGAAATTTGAATCTAATTTGTTATGTCTTATTGTAAGGGTATATTGTGTTTGAGCTTAACGCCGTACAGTCAAATTGTGCTATTTTTTTTAGACTATATGTATAAACTATATGTAAGTCATGTATTTTATCTTTGTGTAAAATTATGTAAAATTGATGACTAACTAAAACGTGCATTGGTTTAGACTACTTTGTTCGATTGATACGAGCCCTAATTGGCTTGTAATTTGTTTATTACCAATTGGTCTATAAAAAAAAAATTAATCAAAATGAAGTTCACATTCTTTGTATATTGGAATATACTAAGAAGCTGTGTGTACAAAGGTTATAAATGGTCAATTAGTGTAATTTAATTTCTACTTCTTCTAAAATCTAGTTGTAATGAAAAAATGGATAATCTCAAGATTAGTAAAAAAGGATAATTGAAATTTTGAATACATCTACTCCTAGAGGAGATGGATGAAGTAACTTACATCTCGAACTTACTCGATTTACTTCCTACCTATTTTTGCATTCTTTTTGCTGGGATGTTTTTCTCGTACAGCCAGTTCGTACGCGTGCGCGATGCGAGAACCAAATAAACAATTGGTCGACACTACATACAAACTCAATTCACACTTAAAGATAAAGCAACTCAAGGAACTTAACTTAAATGAAGAAAACGTGGAGAAAATTATAATGGGTGATCACATCAAATGGTATCGATGACAATAAGAGTAGCATTCGTTCAAAGTTAATAAAATGATAAATATTATAGCAAAAATAGAATAGTACTCTCCGACACTGGTGGATAAGCTAACTTTTTAGCGCATGGAACGTTTTTCGCCCGATACGATTGAAGCGAAGGAGAAAAGTCACATGCGTTAAAAATCTACTTACCCACCAGCGTCGAACAATACTTTATGCCACGAAAGCCTAAAAATCAAGTCAAACTTGAGATTTTTAGGTCATAGTGGTGTAAATAAAAAATTTTTGTCACCAAAAGAATACTTAAATAATAGATTACCACGATTTTGAAATTGCTTGAAAACGGATAAATTGTCATAAAAAAAAATAATATTTAAGAAATAGATTATCATTATCATCTCAAAGACGTTAAGTGTGAATGAAACCGATTAAGGGAAATAATCAAAATGCAAAGAAAGATGTAAGTTAATCCCTTAACGCGTCATTTAATACATGCTTCTTCATAATCGTGAAAAAAGGGTAGCGAAATTTAAAGTTACGTATATAAAAAATTCCACAGAAAATATCAATCTGCTGATTCTTCATTTAATGCCGTTCATAATTGTCGTATGTAATAATTTTGTAAAAAAAATTAATAAATGTTTGTCTACTTATTACAAACAGCTTGAAATATTATCAAAATTTAATATTAATCTATTTTTTAAAAGAGTATCGTGTCATTAAAGTTTCATTCACAGTAGTCCCGAGTGTTGACAGTTAAAGGATTAAATCCAAGTAGGAAAGAAAATGTATTAAATGAACTCTAGCACAACCAAAGTCAAGGAAAAAGATTCTGGCAACAGCGACACACGGACGATTCCCGTCGTTATAATACGGGTTTTTCTGACTGACAGAGACGGAGACTATATATAATACATATATATGACTGCATCGGGGTTAGTTTTTCAGTCCTCAACTAACGACTAGGGCTCTTTTTGTTATTACAGGGTCTAACGTAGGGGCCAACATCAATTTTAACTCTGAACATCAATGTAAGGCTACATAACGTAATGATATTAAACAGTTGCTGAAACTCCAGTGAAGCCTACGCCTGTTTGCTCTCACAATTATACTTAATAAATGATGATAACAAACGATGCCAAAAATGAAAAAAAAAAGTAGGTAATGATAAACCACATTCTAAGTAAACGTGCATCGTACGGTAGATATTGAGGTGCGTATACGTATTCATAATACTGTGTGTATATATTAAGAGTACATAGAGTATATAGATAAATCTTATATAAGGCCAAGGCATCAAGATTATCCAAAGATGCGTGTAAATTACACTAATGAGTGAAAGAGATAATATATCATTTTGTGAAAAAGATCACGAGCAGCAAACAGGTCTCGTTGAGCCCTTGGGCAATTAAAGTCAACCGGCGTATTCACTGGAGTTGTTTACAACTGGAATAATCATTACGTTACATTACCTAATATTGATAATATAACGACAACAAAATCAAAGAGGTTCCAGGGCTCCTTGAAGTAGTGGTAGCGCAGCGCGAAGATCTTCATGAGACACTCGCTGGTGAATATCACAATGAATATCATGTTCAGGTAGTCGAGGACGTTGCTGAACGTTGCGCTCTGCTGGTAATGGTCGAGCGTCATCGTGAGCATGTTCAGCCCAATGAACAGCATTATTATCATATCGAACTTCTTGTCCGTCACTATCTCGAACACGATTCCCTGAGGCCTCCACTGGAAAATCCACAGAGAGAGACAATTAGTTTGGGCCTTCCTTCTGCACACTGGGAGATTTATTTACTGACTATATGTATTTCGTATACTAAGCTAAGGTTCTTATGTCGTACTTGTCAAACTATTGTTATGATATTTTCCTACATATTATAAATGTGTAATTGCGGAAGGGAAGACTATCGCATTATGGAAAAATTATGCCATGAGCTGTTTTTCTGTTCATGAATCTTTATTTTGAAGGAGGAGTCAAAAGTTCTAACTCTTGAACATAAATTTTCCATACTTTCTAGAGGATAAAGTCGTTTAGTACAATTCAAGATACTTAATGTTAGTTTCTTGTTTAAAATTTGCATTCTGTGTTAGAAAGATGAATGAAATTAAAAAGTGACTACAAATTTTTAAATTAAATTAGCACTTAATCAAACAATGATGATTCATAACACAATAAAATTATCTATAAAAATAAAGCGTTATTCATAATTTTATTTAAATGAAAATTTATTCAAACAGTTGCAAAAATAAATCGTCTATAAAAGGAATAAATTTGTGCATTATTTATATGAGCGATTCTCTAGAATTAATATTTTATATACCTTTCAAGATGTGTGGAAGGAAACATAAAAATAAATATGCAGTAATAACAACTTTAAATTTCTCCAAATTTTAATTATTGTCTTTGACTTGAACATAGGTATTCTCATTTTTAATATAACTAAAGCTTAGTTTATTAAGTTTTTCTGAAATAGTAATTAATTCATCACATTTATAACTAAAAATAATTTAAATAAGAAGGCTCTAGAGAAACACTCAATAAGTATTTATAAAAATTACTCAAAATTGGCATGCTTCACAAGGTTTTCATGACTTGGTAAATAAATTGAATGTTACCGTATTGCATGACGATGAATCAAATAAAAATTTTAAAAAAAGTTGTATTACAAAAATTATATACAAGTTATGAAAAATTATTTCATAGAAGGTAAATGATTCTCCATGCAATGCAAAAATTTTTTTGATGCAATACTGAAAAATATTCTAGAGATGATCAAGGATTTCACCTGTTTTTAAAAAAAAATATATGTATGATCACCTATCAATTAGGTGTTTCAAATAAAATTAAATAATTTCGCTTATTATACCTAAAAATTAGTTACTGTAACTAAATATTTTTTACTATAAGAATCTGTTTAATACATATAACCTCTCTATTCGACAATAGTTATATAAGTACGAGATTGTGGTCCAAAATTCTGGTGCATTTTTCTTATCACATAAATTCTTTACATCATTTATCGCTCAGCCTCAGTAGGTTTTCAAGAGATTTCCCGTTGATATAACTTTTCGAGCCCTTCCTGCTTTGTCCTCGAAATATACATTTTTTAAATGTACACAGTAAAAGAGATAGATTAATTTTCACATTTTCTAAAATCTACGAAAAAGAGCTACTCTAAAACGGAAAAATCTAGAGCTGACTATGCGCTATCCCAAAAATTCGTGTTGTTGTTTTATTAAGAAAATCCTGGTGTGATATTTTTCAACACACTCTCGGTACTAATTTAAACACAATTCTATTGTATCACGCATAAAATTAGTCATTTCTGATTGTTATTAAAAAAAGTTTATTTCATATTTTGACTCTCTAAGTGTGGAAGCGCCCGAAAATATATTTTCGTCGCCGGTACCTTACTGCTAGTAACACATTGGTTTTCTATATAGTCCTCAAATACCAACAAATTTTCGGCTTAGTTCATTGCATTTTGCTCTTTAATATCAGTATAGAACAAAGTAAAATGCAATAAGATCAATGAAACCTTCATAATGGTGCTACTATCACTAAGTGGAAGATCATCTGAACTTCAAGATAACCGTACCGTTTTGATCTCACATAATTGCAGAAGCATAGAAAAGAAATTCGTATAGATATAGACATAGAACCAACTAATAATATATTTAAATCGAAAAAAATGTTAGACAATATAGGTTTCAAATTAAAAGTAGCGAGTGCTTAGTTATTGAAATATAAAAAGAAAAGATGAAACAGTTGAAAAACTGAATTATAAGATTAAATAACTAAAATTGTATATTAAAGATCGAAGCGATTGCGCATCCTGAAGATCAGACAATCTCCTTATTAGACACTTCCACCTTTGAAGAGTTAAATACAAATTTTATGCGTTTAGCCTATCAAAGGCCATATATGTCAATACAGCAAAATCGTTGAATTTTACTATGATGAATCATTGTCGAAATTCAAGAACAATTCGTGCAGTTCGTCATTATTTTTTATCGTTACTCCACAGTTCATTTTATTTTGTTTAATTCACAGTTCGACAATAGCTCACCTGAGCAAAACCTCATCTGCTGATTTAGCTATGGCCCTTGATGGACGAATGTGAAACAAGAAAATTATATTTAGCTCAAAAATCATCAGACGGTGTTGTAGATTGTCGTAATGCCCTATTGATTTTTGGATCACCATATGGATATTATATATTGTATATTAATTAATATTATATATTATTATACTTAATAGAGGATGAAGAGATAGTATAATCATAAGAAAAGGGGTGATTCAAAAAGATTTGGTTAACCAAAAGTAAAATAGATTTGGTGGACCAAAATAAATCTGATAGTATAGATTTGTATAGTGTGTGTAACACAGCTGCTACGAAAGAAAACTGAAAACTGTGAGGCAGTCTCGGTTAAGGTGCATATAAAAGAAAACTTTACCCTTGGCCTCGGAATGGCCTTCAGTGGCTTTTTACTGCCCATCTTTTTCATGGCGTTGTAGTACTTTTTCTGGTCCTCCGTCATGAACATCTCGAGTGAGCCGCCGGCTTTTTTCTTCTGCTCGTTGAAGTTGTCAATGATAACTCCGATAAACAGATTGAGAGTAAAAAACGATCCGAAGATGATGAAAAATACAAAATATAGGTACATGTAAATGTTCGTTTCGCGAATCGGCTGCTTATTTATCTGAAAAAATAAGGGTAGATATGTTTCTACTGTTTATTCAGTACCCTATTACCGAAATGTTTATTTAGACGCTTATTTAGATCATTGCAATGATGTTCATGTACTTTAATTTAATCGATATTTGATAATTTGTTCTTTCTGAGTGTATATATTACAATATTTAGACTGATAGTATAATTTCAGATATTCAATAATTTTTGCACTTCAAATACGAATTATTATATTTTATGTATCACTAAATTGATTGAAACATTGAATATCAAAGTTGCATACTGTCGTTTCTTTTTAAATAAAATTTTTTAACTTAAATAATGACATTTCTAGGACGCCTTGATTTGAACATATATTTTTTAAATAAAATACTTCTTAAATAGAACATGTTTTTCTGCAATCACAGAATCATACGTACTTCTCTCGAGTCAATGGCGTCGTTCATGATTTGGATCCAGCCTTTAAATGTGGCCACTTGAAATAGACACAAGTAAGCTTTGCCGACGTGATCGAAATTCATCGGTGAATTTTCCCACGTGTAATTTTCAGCAATGCAAGCGTTGCGATCGGGAATAATTTCGTAGCTTAGTGTAGTTTTATTCGCGTCGACGCACTGAAAACGTTTTTGCATAATTAGACATAAAATATCTCAATGAATAGTCTTTTTTTTTCTTGGATATTTATCGAATACTAGGTATATTTACCTTGAAATATTTTCCGGCGAACAACTGGACACCCATAATCGCGAAAATGAGCCAGAATATGAGGCACACTAGCAGCACATTGAAAATGGATGGAATAGCTTGGACCAGCGCGTTGACGACGACCTACGCGAGAGAAATCACAAATTTGTAATATAACCAGAAGAAGGTTGAAACTTATTTAAAATGGAATTTGGCTTGTAACAACCAAACGTTAATTACAAAACAAATACTTTCATCTGAACATTAGTAGTAATAACGTACGGTTCATTTGATTTTCGGTACGTAGTAAAAAAGTACGTATTTGTGTTATATGCCATTCAATCTAATTTAAAACTAAATAATAATTTACTGTGTTTTGAATGTAATCAGGAATGCCAGAAATTAGTCTCGGTAAATATTCTACAAGGTGAAGTACTCATTTCACTGATAATTATAAAATTTTTGAAAATGGACATCCTGATTACCCAGTGATTGTATATCTGCCCGGTGCGACACAACAAATAATTGCACAAAAACAGTAACTAAAGGCGCACGACGAGGAAAGCACATGCACCTTGTGGCAAAAAAACATCGTTACGTGCATTGCGCATTCGCAAACCAGTTTCTATAAGTGATCTAGATGCATACATTCTAAAACAATATCAAGCAGATGAAGTGCAGCTCATCGTGGTAAAATCTTTTTCTTACTGATCGAACACTGCATTGTAAAATAGTGCATTTTTTCGATACCAGGGTAATCCAACATAAGTTGAGTAAAACGATTAATCTTTTAACTTTTTCAACTTACTATAGAAGCTATCCAATTTAAAACAATAGCAAACTAATCTATCAATAATACTCGATCGATAAGTAATCGATTTTGTCAAAAAAAAAAAAAAAAAAAAAAAGAGAAATACTTAGCACAGCCACTAAAAAACAACGAACGCGTATAGTCGCAAGACCATCGAGAGCAATTCAGAATGAGAATATATAAAAAAAAATAAAAAACAGATTAGACTATAGAGCGAGCGAAGAGACATACGCACAGAAACCAAAAGTATAAATCAGAAACTAAAAAAGATGAGCGGAGGGTGTGTGTCAGGGCAACTATGGGCATGACTGCAATTCGTTAAACCCAATGTCTCAGCGACCTTGTTTCAAAACGTTTTCTAATGTTTTCTAATGAAAGGAAGAGATAATGCTTCTTCGCTTATGTATAATACTAGGACAAAAAAAAATCAGTGGCTTGGTACTAAAGTAATAATCGCTCGAGTGTTCGGTGTGTTCGTTTCTTGCTCACTACGATGTACTCTGATTCGATAGTTTGACGCATTCGAAGGTATTATAATGTATATATAAGAGTTGATAACTACTTGCTGCTCAGAAGCTGTGCATCATCCATCAGCCGCTCGAATGCAATGGATTATACAAAAATTTCGGTTTCACGTGCAGATTTTTTCATGATGATTAGGGATTCTCTGCATTTGGATGAGGATTTGATTTTTTTTTGCTTCGTTTTGCTAATGAGGATTTTGATTTAGTGGCGAGTTTTTTCACGAATCGGGACTGGTTCGAAATTCTGACGAGTATATATTGAGAATGTTTCGCCAATTCAGATTCGAAGAATAATTGAAATTCTTCGAAGACTATATGTTTTTTCGTGCACTGTAAAAATTTTGAAGAATTTTTATGAGCTGATTAATTGATTAATAAGTTTGATAAAGATTGATATTCTGATTTAAAAAGATTTATTTCTAATATTTGGGTATACGTGTAACAGTGAACATTCTTTGAAACATTATCAAATTTATTTTTATCAATTCACACACGTCACGATTCATAATTTTCTATATGGTAAGGAATTGGCATGGTCTCGAATATACTTCGATACAGGCATGTGTGGGCATCTACGGTAAAAAGTGGCGTTTTCACCTACTCAGGAACGCTAAAAATTAATTTTACTGCAATAATTCTAAATGCAATGGCGTTTGGTGAATTTGACTATTCTATGCGATTTAGTAAGAACTACAATGAGAAATATATTAATGTATAGTATAACATAGAAACAGCAATGTGTAAATTCTCTGGTGAAAATTTAACTTTATTTTCTAATCTAAAGGAAACTTTAATGGAACTTTCACCAGAGTCTCGTGTATTTGTGTTATTTTAAAAAAGTAAGCTAATATTCTTAGAAAAAAAATTTGTTTTGATGTACATGTCAATTACTATAATTCGCGTGTAAAGATTACGATTTTAAGGGGATGAGATAGTTTCTGATAAAATTAATTAAACTTAAGAATGATTGAATTATTATCAAGGGGCATGGTAGCGCCCCGTCGTCAAGTATAAGTCTACGTGGCAAACGGAGTTGACTATATTTTATCATTTAAATTTCTATTGCTTGAAATAGAACAGAATTAGATTGCAAATGTATAAAGTAAATCTTCTTTGCGGTCCTAATCTTTAATAAACTCAAGTACAAACTTTGTTCAATAGCTCTAAATTACAGTAACTCAATTTGATAAGTGATCGTGTAAGTACGGAAAAAATAAAGCATTTCTCATGACACAAGTATATAGACAGCTAAAAGCGACTGTCGCATCCCCTTCATGAATTATAAGGTATTGTTCATTTGCCATATTATGCATGTGTACACGGAAAAAATAAATAGTCATCACAATTTGCAGTTAATTAAATTTATAGTTTAGTGGTAAATTCAATCTTTAAAACTATTTAAAAATAATTGTCAAATTTATATTTACAAAACTTACATAAATACGACAGCTAAGGAATATAGGGAAGAAAAAGTTTAACTTGTGTCGTTATCAGAAGTTTTGTTTACCTTATACATATTTCTATTTGTTTATATTGAAATATTGAAAATTGTACGTAATCTAAGTTTATCAATTAAACAGAATAGTCTGATCAATTTGATCCTATACGCAGTAAAAATAACTTTCTATGAAGTACTCATAAACACGTAACACATTGTATCAACGATTTATTTTCTTCCGTGTGCAAAAGAGCGTGTAAACTACTATTGATCTGCTGAAAAAAAAATCGCTACTATCATGTTTTGAAAAAAAAGTTCATATTATAAGAAGTATATAATTCTAAGAACAAAAAAAAGAAATAATCATAAACGGAGAGTCGGTAGTATATATGTCCATTGAAAGGTCGGCTGAGACGTAGGGCTACATACCCGCATTCCCTGCATTCTAGACATCGCCCTGAGTGGCCTTAGGGCCCTTAGGGTCCGCATTGTTTTGAAGGCTTGGATTCCGCCCGCGCCACAGAGCGACGCTACGAAGTTAATGAGAGACACCTGCGAGCGACAAAATTGAAGAGCGGATCATAGAATAAAACGAGGAAGAGAAAGGGGGTGTGTTAAGAATTGTTGGTTTTCTTTTTTGTTCTGTCTTTTGTTCGTTCTCTTTTCTTTTGTCTATCTCGGCTGTTATAGCAGTAGAGTCGCCTATACGCTTCGCTTCTCCACTTTTTCGTTGCGGCGATATAGCGGGAAATATATTGCATTATCATTTGTCGCCGAGTTTTCGTGTATTATGTGTTTTTTTTTGTCTCTCGCTAAAAGGGGTTTCTCGCTGTTGGTCAAGAGTGGAAAGTAAAAGAAGTACAGAGAAAGATTGGACGGAGAGAGGGTTGGTTTTATTTTTTTTTTCAGGAGTTCTGTATCATATGCGCATACGCTGTGTGAAGTCGAAGTCGCCGACAGGTCTGGATAGCACAGCAATCACAGTTGAAAAGTTTTGAGTTTGTGTGTCGCTGTGATTGTCCTCAGATATAACGTCGATAAACCAGCGGAATGCTTATAAGCTCGAGAATTCGGAGGAGCAATGTATACGCCAATGTCACGCGAATTTTTTATCCACCTTTTCTTTTCTATGGATCGCTGTATATCAATATCAGTCGAGGGTAATTTAGAAATTTTTGTTGCAAAAGCTGATAAAATTACATAGTCCCGTCGGTTGCATAGAGAATACCAAATAGTAATACTTTCAAAGCGTTCAAGGGATTCTCGCGATCCCACTTCAAATGTTCAACTTTAAATACTCTAAGCAAAACAACGAAAGCTCACTAAGAGTTACCCATTACATAGTATACCATTACACATATATTACGACAAATTCAAAAGCTCTAAACAAAACTCTGGATTTAAGATTCGCTGATACGACGTCATAAGAGGACGTTGAGTTAGTGTTTATGAATCAGTGTTAAAGTGTATATAAATAGCAGTAGGTAAAACAATATATAGCAGAAACAACCAGAAGAGACGATAGAGAAGGAGTACAGGACGAAGATGAGGCACACTGTCTTAAACTCAACAAAACACTTTTTTTATATATATATAGTATGTATAAATCAGCTGCTCCTGAAACAGATCAAAAGTTTTGTATAGGGGATTCCGATTTTCAATGCTTACACTTAAAACTGTGAGCTTTTGGCTAATTGTCTTTCACGCGCGTGCTTTATAATAAACAATTACTTTTAATATAATTTTATATCATAGTTTTAATAATTGAAAATCTTGTCAAAAATATATAGAAAATTTTATTGAACTTTTTATATTTAAGCAATTTTAACGTTACAAAGATTACAGTTTCTTAATTTCTCATGTGATTTTATATTTAGCAAATAATTTTGGCGGGATTGAAAATCGGAACTTTTAAACTCTCACGTTGAAAAAACACTCTTTAGACAACCAAATATATATACACATATAAGTATATATATATA
>UELV01131574.1:689-25961 GCA_900490015.1 Megastigmus stigmatizans | reverse complement strand
TTGCTATATAGCACGTGGGCGCGAGCGGATCTCCTAAGCTCAGCTGGTCTAGCCTATCTACCTTATCGACACTCTAACCAAAGAATTAAATACTAACTTTATGATCAAATAATAAAAAATAAGGATACTTTTGCCGAAAAAACAGTTCGCGGTCCACGAATCGGAGTTTTAATATATTTTAATTTGTTAATTATTAATTTTCTAGGTAATGTAAGAAATATCATAAAAGTGCACTTAATTATCCCTTTTTACAGAATATAGGATTCAAAACTTCCTTAGGTACCTGCACTTTTTTATCCATCAGGTAATTCAGTACAGTAAACTTTAAAATCTTTGGACGAATGTAGCACAACGAACCGTATATAATGTATTTTTTTTATAACTATTGAATGCAATCATCACGACCCCAAATCACTCAAATGTCTTAGCGCGACAGAATAACGGAACATTTTGTCAAGAGACCGTGAAAATCAAACGTTATTCTCACCGCGCTCGCATTTATGTACTAAGCTTCGAAATCGAATCAAGCAAAAAGAAACGGAGTTGGAAAGAGCTATAAGAAATATTTTTGTAAAAAATATAGTATGATAATTTTCTTGGAGGTGTTCTTTTCAATTATCATGTAAATTCAAAACTCATTTTTATTATTTTTTTATTTTTTAATGTGTACAAATTTGAGATATCTAGCATAATCTTATTTAAGGCTGTTCTGACTATACAGTCGCATCCAAAAGTTGTTTTTTACTTCAATCGTAAATAAATAACTCTTATATGTGAATTTTAAATTTACATTTGAATCATGTAGAATTCTAAACTGGACAAATGAGTTTTGAAAATTCCAAATCGGATCAATGGTAAAAGAGTGGCATGGTTGTTCATATAAGTATAAACGCATTTTGCGGTTATCAGCAACAATACCTTCGTCAATATTACTTTCTTATTATTGAACCGATTTGGAATTTTAAACCTCATATCCTTCAGTTTAACAATATTCTCCACAATCATCTTGATCAGCAATTTAAAATCCACAGTACATAATTATTTATTTACGTATTATAAGGTTAAAAGTAAATTGAAAATTACTTCCAACCGTTTTTGGTCTGTAATCGCAAATAATTAAATTTTATAATGCGTATTTTAATTTATCGATCAAGAGAATTTATGGAAAATCATAAACTGGACAATATGAGCTTTGAAATCTCCAAATCGGATCAATAGTTGAAAATTGGTATCAATAGAGGTATTGTTGCTTATAACGCAAAATAATACGCCTTTATAAAAAAGCCATACCACTCTAATACCATTCATCCTATTTGGAATTTTCAAAGCTCGCGCTGTATACATAGAATTATCTATTTGCGATGTAAAACTAACTTTTGGATGTGACTGTATAAAGCCAGGACAATTTAAAGTTCTATGTTCGAAATATCCCAGAGTATCTGCACCGGAAGTTTTTCGAAAATTAAACGTTATGAGTGATATTTTATTTATTTTTTTTTTCGTTTAAATACATAAAAATACAAAACACTTACGACATCGATAATACATTCAACAAATAATTTAAATTTATCATCATTCTATTTTAGCGAAAACAAACTCTCTAGTCGGCATAAAAGATCTATCGGAGCTAAGTAATTTTACCACAAAGGAGAATGATAAAATTTGAGATCAAGATAACCACTACTAGTTTGCGGATTTCCAGCGGTAACTTCTTGAGAACATGTTGGAGACGTCTCATTAGATAAGTTATCACTTTTCTTGTCTGTTTTTAAATATCCATCATTAGTATTCGGTACTGATATTGACGTTGCCGACATCTCATTATTTAATAAAGTCATTGTAGCAGAATCGGGTACCTCTACAGATTCTAAAGGCGCTTCATTGTGAAATTCTCCTACGAAAATTGGTTCAGATATAATACTTTTGTTATCGGCTACATCACCTTTATTTGAATTTATCTTTTCGACAATTATATCTTGTGATTCACTATCAATATGAAGATTCAAACTGTCTGGACGCTCACGCGATTCTGACCTTATTGTTCCTGAGAATGATCTGTAAAATTCATTAAAATATTTATTTATTTAATATGATATTTAACTAGAATTTATAATTACGCGCTGAATAGGAATTTTAATAGGATTTTAATGCGTGTGCGTGTGAGTATTTACAAACTTCTTTACATCTCCATGATAGATATTCTACTTGAAGTAGATAAAAATCTTTGCCTTTAGGTATTCTTCAAAAAAAAAAGGGTTTATTTTAATCAAGTGTGAACTTATTAATTTTGGATTCATAGACTGATTTAAAATTATATTTTTCGCGATAAAATCAGATAATAATAATCTGTTTTTAAGTTTCTGGAATAATATTTATTACTTAAATCTTCTTCTCTGCTTAATGGTATTAATTTAAGTGAAAATATAAACAAAAAAAGTTAAATTATAAAGGAAAGTCAGCGTCATAAGTTTGTCAGGGTCCATAGAATTGAAATCAGCAATATCAATATAGTTTTCATTTCACGACTAGTCGCCGCAATCATTGATTTATACAAGTTTAAATTTTATATTTTTAATAAAAATTTAAAAATAAGTATTTTAGGTGTATTACCTCCTCAATCGTGGACATTTTTATTATTCTTTAGTAGAGATCAAAGCTATTTGTGGAAATCAGTTAAACCTAGATTTGCTGAAGTGTACACAACGATAGCATTGCAAAGATATCAATCTACCATAGCTGATCGTATAGATTTTTTCAATTTTATATTGCAAAAAAGTGAGCTTGAAGTCTGTCTACTAATACTAATTAATTTTTATTTAACTTATACGACGGGTAATGTGACATTAAAAAAAACTAATAAAAAATGATGATTTCTGTTACACTTAAACAATGCAATCTTCAAACTCATAAGAAAAGGTATTAAAATTATATTTAATTTAGAATCTACTTAAATAACACTGAAAAATTAAATAATAGGGATATAAGGTACACAAAATAAAAAAGAAATGAATAATTGTATTAGTGTATATAAATTTAATATAAAAAACGTCCTCAAATCAATATAAAGTACAATAATAAATAATATTAAATAATAATTAAATAATATAAATTAAATAATGTATAATTGGTAGAAAAATTTATAAATTATATCAGAAAATCTCTGGAACTTTTAAATTTTCGATCTTTGCCAAAATCTTCGATTTTATCACAATTTTTTTCTTTTATAAACCATCAGATTTATTGAACAAGTGATAATACCTATACTTTCTCAAAGTTGAAACAGTACTATTTTATCATTTTTATTATTATAAGAGAGCATGAAAGCGAGCAAAAGAAGCAAATATATTAAAATTAGAGTGTCCTTTTCAATAATTCGTTTTTACACCACACTGTCAAATCAGGAACATCGCTTGAAATGACTTAAAACTTGGTAAAGAAGTATATTTTGACATGTTTTTTCGAAAATCTTTCTTAAACTAGACATAAAATAAAAAGAATCCACGTATTTCAATTGCATATGCTTGCTTTAATATGCTCACAATAGTAGTGCAATTCAAAATAAAGTATGCGAAAAATTTTTTTAAATCGTTTTTTACTGTTAGCACATTTGGAATTTCAGTTATATATCATCAAAAATCATTGTAAATTAATAAGTACAATGTGAAAAATATATTGCTCCTTCGCTAAGTTGATCCAATGTACAGAACTTTATAAATATGATGATCTAAGCTTTATTATATTTATTGCACATATCCTATTGTACACGCATACTCCTCTGTAACTTTTGGAGCATGTTATAATAAAGGATTTTCGATGATTTGTTCATTTATAGACTTAGTAAGGAGGCTCTAGCCAAAATTTCATGAATGTGCTCTCAAATTCAAAGATTTTCAATTTTAAGCTTCAAAATTTAAAAGTTCCAGTGATTTGCTCATATAAGCAATAATGCAATGCTGGTATTTTCTTAATACTTAAAGAAACGCTTGCAAAAATCTATCTAACATTAGCATAATGTTGCTTTCAGTTAATTTCATAAGTTTTCATTTATTTAATTCTGATTAACAAAATATCTTTACCAATTGATATTTCAAATACTAATTATAAGTGCATCAATTAAGTAACAGATTTTTGTTTTATAACTTAGTACAGTCTTGAATATTATCACTAATATAATTTTACTTTTGGAACATCATAACAGAAATATTTATATTAAAAATTTTATTTTCTTCTAAGGTAGTAAATAAATATATCAAAGGTATAAAATATTACTTTTCTCGCAAATATAAAATTACTGGTAAAAATCACAGTTTCTGAAATTACTGTAAACTCATAAAAACCTCGGTGCATTCCGTTTGATTTTTCTGCATTAGTGTATCTGCACTAATTTCTCTCTATTATGCAATTGCTAAAAAAAAACAGAGGTGCACTTTTTATCGCTCGTACAAATAAAATCAACTGTATAGTTGTTATGTTTAGTGAGTTTCCATCACCGTCATTATCAAGTATATACTATTTACTTTCTTGACTTCTATAATTTATAAAATAAAACAGGAATCATAGCATAAAATCTGCTCAAAAAACTTCTGTCTCAAGATTCATAAGAATGTTTGAATCAATAAACTGGAATCACATTTTTCTATACCTAAAAAAAATAAGAAAAATTTTAAGAAAATATTTTAGAACTACATTACTTAATAATGTCTAAAAGTTTCTGAAAAATTTTAATGAAAAAAATTAGTAATTTGAATGTAGCAACTTATCATCGAAATTATAAGTAAGAATGATTTTTTTATCAACATTCACGATAGTACTGCAAAAGCAACTGAACCAGACTGTAGTACTCAACTAAATTATTTTACATTATTATAGCTCTGTTTTACATTGCGTATGGTCTGAACTATAAGAATGAAAAATTTTTAAAAAATGCTTTTGATTTATTACTTTTTGTACAGCGGTTTCAAATTCCGTCATAAACATCAATTACTTAATAGGTAATTTTTTTTCTTAAGTTATATGAGTAATAGTTAAAGTATCCAGCACTGTAATCAACAGAAACACAGCAAGCAAAAATCTGGAAGGGATATAATAAATATAAAAGAATAGGTACGTTGCAGCAAGTAATAGTGCATATTTGACAAAGCAGGATGCAAATATATTGAAATTTTAAGAAGTCTATGTTTTAAGTATTCTTTAAATTTTGAGATAAGCCGTCACAGGAATTCACCATGACAACACATTCCTCCATTTGTTGCAACTTGCCCTACAACATCTGATGATATGATTTATTTTTTTATTTTTTTTATTATTTAACGTTATTCTAATCACGCTCCCATTCGGTACTAATCAGCGACGGAGGTTTACGGTGTGTTTATAAACAAAGCAAATGTAATATTTTACAGAGGTGCTTGTGTCAATCGGCCGAGACTTGGGCTCGAACCCGGGACCTCCGGACTACGACCCCATCGCTCTGCTGACTGAATCACCTTAGGCCTTTATATATATGACTTATTATATCTAGTTTCACTTATACATTAAATTGAATTATCTGAGGAAAAAATTTAGCTATTTTGAAAGACGACTTGAAAGAGTGCTAATGGACGCAAAGGGCGTATCTAAAATTAATGTAACTTTTTGTTACTGTCCACAAATGTACACTTTTCTTATTTTCAATCTCTTGTATCCACAAAATTGCTAATTAAATTTTTAAGCACTGGAATCTATTAGTGATCAAATGGTCTTATTTTACTTGTTGCTAGTAATGTACCGATTGCATTTACAAAATCACTTATGAAGGTATATTTTTTAGATATTGTATCAGAATTGTTTTTTTTGCTCATGTATGTGAAAATGCAATCTTAAAAATTCACAATTAATATTTCATAATTTCTTCGAATTATTAACTGCTGCCTTTTGAATGCTCATAAGATATTGCAAAATAATGTAAAATAAAAAATATACAACTTCTTAACAAATTTTAAGTTTAAATGTTTCTTATCAAAATTACATTCTGAAGAGAATATTTTAAAAGTCCTATAAGATTTTAATTTCTTATCTTATTTGCGATCAACATTTTTTTCATTTTATTGGTGACACATAAAATTTATATGTTATACCTATCATATATTAGTTCATTGAATGATAGATTCATAATATACTATTTATTTCTGTTACATACCTTGGTTGCTCTGCCGATTGCTCAAAAGGTGTAGCATGGTGGATTATCTGCAACAAAATATATAGTTGTGATTCTAATAAAATATATTAACTGTATTTTTGTTATCTTTTCTTTTTCCTTATTATTATAAATAAATGGGACATCTAAAGAACATAACAAAACTTTCCAAAACATTAGTTCAATATTAGAAAATATATCAATTAAAAGAGTTACATACAATAATAAGTAGTTATAAGATATGTTTGTATTTTCGAGACTACAAGAAAATCAGAATACATTAGGCTGGTGTGATCTAATCTTTTATGACAAAACATTACCATCAGTATTTGTTAGATTTTCAAAAAAATTAGTACATGTACCTATACACAATTGTTAATATTCTACATTCTCTAATTGTATACCTACTTAGATGAAGTGAAATTATTTCCCAGTCACTTATAAATTTAAAAACCTCAAACCATAAACCCTATGTACACTCATGTGAAATAAAAAGATCTGATGAGGTATGTTTATACAGATGCATTAGTTCCCAACAATTTTGTTATGTTTCAATACTTTTCAGGTAAAATATAACCACAAATTATAAAAGCTTTTGTATGTTATTTATTACTTACATTAGCCATTGAACAAGGTGGTCGTGAAGCGGCATATCTACCATAAGCACTGCGTGCTCCTAGAGTTCCACTAATGCTAGGTCGTATTAGCAAAAAAATTAAAGTGTTAATTTTAATCGTAAACTAAATGTTACAAATAAACTTAAATAAATTTAAATATGCACAAATATTAATATTTAAGATGTTAATGTAAAAATAGTTATAACCTGAAGACTTTAAAACATAGATTTAATTAGGTCACATATAAATGCAATTAAAATAGTACTTTTGCTAGCATTTTTATTTTGTAAATATGTATTGCAATTATGTATTTATTTTATTTATTTAAATATTCTCCAAAAGTTATTAACTTATAAAAATATGATCATAAGAATTTAATAAGAAAACAATAAAAAAACGATGTCAGTATAAATTAATATAGAAACCACATATCATAGTTGTTAGACTGGAAAAGATGACCGGAAAATTGATAATATTATGTGAAGGAACTTTGCATTCATTCTAAAAAAACCAAGCATATGAAAATCACCAAAGATTATATTTAATAAAGTCAAAAATTAGCAAATCCTTTTGTAAATTATTCTCTTTTTAAAAAATTTACTTAGCTGCTTTTGGAATGGATCATTTAATTAATGTTTATTGAATTTTTTTTATATGAATTTAATTTTCATTTCCACAAAATTTTATTTACCTATGTGAAAGCTCAACAATAACAAATTGCAATTCCATAAGGTTTTTTTTTAACCGATTAGAGGTCAAATGCCAATTGATACAAAAAATATTATAATTTAGCTAGCCACCAGATTTTAAATATTGTTCAATTGTTAGAATATTTACCATGTACTTATAATTAAAAAATTTATACCTGTTATTTCTTAAGGACTGCTCTTCAGTGATATTACTTGTTTGTAAATTTTGTTCAGCAGCTTGCTTCATTGGTAACTCATGTAAATACCTATTTCTATTTTCTGAGTCTTGTATTTCTGTAAATAAAAATTAGCTTATTTATAAAAGAATTATCTAATGAATTATTTAAATAAAAGTTTTATATGGATATATTGCAAAATATACATCTTCTTTTTTAACTTTCCTGCACTTGAATAATATAGGAAAGCAATATATTTTGAAAGAATATACTTTATTCCTATGCACAAAAGATTAATGTTCAATACAAAAAAAAATATATGTATTTACAAAATAAAATTAATTTTTTTTTTTCTTTTTATTAATTAATTTTATTGGAACTCACCATCATTAAAGAAACCTTCAAACACAACGAATTTATTATTTTGTGGTACTATTCTTGAAAGTCCGTAATACTTCATAAGAAAAGCCAAAAATTTATCAGAAGGGCGATCTATTGCCAATTTTATTGGTGTCAAATTTTCTTCCTGAAATAAAAGAAAAGATATATGAAATTGATGCATATGACAAAATATTTATATGAGTTAAGATTTTGCGATATTAGTAGTTAATAAACACAAACAAAAAAGATTTTATCTGTTTGAAATAACCTTTTATGAAAAATACTTTTTTTAAATCAATGTGAATATTTACCATAAGCATGTATTGATAAAGTTCGTTCCCTAATCCCATACGTTGCCGGGACTCATGAATATAAAAGTCTAAGATGCAACGAGGTTTCAGCTTATAACTCAGACCATTTTCATCAAACATAAAAAGCGTTTTGGAACCAGTCTTTAGAAGACCAACGACACTACCAAGGCCCCTATGTAAATAAACAAATATAAAATGAATTT
This sequence comes from Megastigmus stigmatizans, assembly GCA_900490015.1. NCBI lineage: Eukaryota > Metazoa > Arthropoda > Insecta > Hymenoptera > Megastigmidae > Megastigmus > Megastigmus stigmatizans. The sequence goes on along the minus strand of UELV01131574.1, from coordinate 17,412 downwards.
TATAAAATTAATAATTTAAAATTTTTTATAGATTTTTAAATTAGTTATTTTAACATAAAGTAATATTATATTTTTATCTTAATTTTTCTCTGTATTCTACAACAATATGTGTGATGCCATAAGCATAGCCATTAGTTTCACTGATTTTCATATTTTTAAATTACAATAATAAATATAATATACTTGTTTCCTTCACTGTCAACCATGAGGTAGATTATATGGTCTGTATCGCGTAGTTTTACAGCACTTGTAATGGTCCTATTAAGTCCCTGTGCCTTTGCAGAACCTTCCCCTATATCATCTAGTATCCTTGTAAGCAACCTTTGACATTCACTGAAATTGTAATAAGAATATGTTTATTATGTTAAAACCTTTGCATCAATTGGTTTCATTGTTTTTAAGCAATGCAGTTATCAATGTATCGGGCAAAAGAAATCATTATAAAGACTGTTTATTCAATAACAAATTCTTCTATAATAGCTGCAATACTAATTTATTTAGTTTTAATTTAATATAATGATGGATCTTTTAATACTTCATTTATGATTTTTAATCATTTAATGATTTAAACATGATAAGCTTTTTCTAACTTTACTGCTTAAGTTATTAATTTACTGTGAATAACAATTACTTGTACTCTCGACGATCTCCTTTAAATCCCTCAGGTATAAGCGTGTGAGTAATTTTATTAATTTTTTTTGGTAGAAGATTGTTTACGTTGAATCGAAAATCCATTTCTTCTATCCTGTATATTAAGCTGGCAAAACTCTTGAGAAACAACCCTCACTGACAATCTTAGTACTAAAAAAGTATAAATGTAATGAATGAGACACTTGGTTATAGACTTAAACTTCATATCGAACTTCTTAAAATATTAATCTTCTAACCTCAAACCTTAAACTACTAATACTGTGTTTTTTATGTTTTATCCTTTGAATAAATAATGCTTATTGTTTTCAGAACAGGTATATATAACAGGGTTATTCCGCAAGAGAGGGAAAGAGAGAATAAAGAGTGAGAGAGAATATGTTGATTCTTAAAAACTGTATAATAATGAGAAAAAATGAAAATATCTTAACCCGCAATTTTCAAAAACCGGTATTACTGAATTTTACGAATTATGTGAGCTTGTACGACAATGAACAGAAATCGTTTATTGCTCCACATACCTATAATACCTGAGAATTTATTTCTTTCTCTCTCTCTCTCTCTCTCTCTCCAATTCCCTCTCACTCTGCTATACCACAGTTAGCACTATTCATCTGGCAGTAGGTACCTTCAGCGCCACAACGTGGAAATTTTTGCGCACGCGTATAAAGTATAGGTACTCTACTCTCAGCTGTCAAATTCAGCGAGTCATATAGCTAGCCTAGATAAGCACTGAATTGAGAAATGAGAAGTGTTTTATAGAAAAAGAGACATTAAAAAATCTTGTAAAAACTTAGGTGATACTCCTTTTCTTTACTTTTAGTAAAGTACTAAGAAACAGAACGACCTCTTATACACAAATAATTAGCAATAAATTTGAAATATAATATAATAAAATATAAAAATATTTTTTAAATCATCGCATATTCAACTTATCGCAAATAAAACTTAGCTATAAGAACTCCGTGGCTTAAAAATATCTATAATAATAAAATATTTACCTAATAGGTACACACTATACTTGTCTCTATAAAAATTCGATCGTTGTATTTCTAAACGACTTTTGAGCACAGAGCTAGAGCGACATACACGAGTCTTTTTTAAACAATTATGGTTAAAATTTGCACAAAGCTAGATAAGTAATGTTTTTATAAGCGTCAAAATCACGTATAATTCGTTACACTTTCGTCTATAATGAATATATATGAGTAACGAATATATATATATATATTCGTTACTGCAGTAGTTATAAGAAGTTTATTCTCCAGTATTAATAGCTGACTATTGGAAAATGAAATTATCTAACTTATTGAAAATATTAAAAATCTATTTGATTCACCTAATTAATTATAACACAACCATGCTGTCTGCTCTACCGCGGTTGTGCATGCGGCTGTGAGCTCTGAGCTCGAACAAGTGTAGCTTCTGAGTTCTGACTTAGTTCTGACAGTTCTGATTTACTTGTGAACATATATTTAGTAAAATAAGATCACTAGATATTACTAAATGTAACTAGAGACGCGTTCTACTAAAACATATAGGTTGTACATTGGCGGCCGCTGCGTCCGAATAGGATAGGAGGATATCCTTTTAGTCCAGGCGGAAGGAAAAAAAGCTGCTTTTGCATTTAAGGGCATTCGAGGGCGTAGCTTTAGAATAGTGTAAATTGACCGGAATATTATTTAAAAAATGCTAAAACATTAAAAATTAAAAAGTTTAGCGGTTTTTTGCTATTATCTCGACTCCTATTGATATGAAAGAAAAAACCTAAATAATAAATCGATGTGTTTTTTCAAGCCGAACAAAATGAGATATGTTAAATTAAAAAGTATTTATTTATTAGTTTTTTTACAAATTGCAAAAAACCACTTCGACTTTAAGGGTCTTACCTGAGATCTCATGCCAAAATTTCATGTAATGATTTTTTTGCTTTTTTGCACATTTTAAACTAATCGTAGTCGATTAATGACCATTTTTGAAAAACTCGAACTGAGAAAATTTTTTAAAAAAGGAATAAAAATTTTCTAAGTCTAAATTTTTCTAAATTTTTTTATGTTTGAATTTTCTCAAAATAGTCATTAATCGACTAACAATGATTTAATTAAAACGTACAAAAAAGAAAAAAAATCATTACATGAGATTTTGGCATGAGATCTCAGGTGAGATCTCAGGTGAGATTTTTCAGTAGGGATTAATTTATATACTTAAACTATTTTAGGAAAGCTAAAAGCTTATAAAAAGTTAGTTCAACTATTCAATAATATATGGTTAAAATTTGTATTCTTTCGGATGATAATATTTGTTATAAACAACGATTTTGCAAAAAAACTCAAGGTAAACTCAAGGTCAGGTGTAATTTCTTCAAACACGAGCTTTAAATCTCGCTGATTCTTTTATGCATTCATGAAACGATTTGCAACTCTTGGCTATAATAAAATTGAAATTTTTTATTAAAAAACCTTTCTTTTGGCGAAATCGAAAATATGCTGACACGGTGGATGCTGACGCGGTGGATGATTTTTTACGATCACTCAGTGAAGAAGGCTCACGTAGAGCTTGAGCAATGTAGGTAGGTCCGGTATGTTTAGAAGACTCTTTGCAAAAAATTATTATCAATCTACTTCAATTTTTTGGAACGCAGCAAAGTTATTCCATCCAAGTCTAAGCCGCTTAGCTATTAAATTAAATAACTTACCTGCTTCTACGGGTCAATTGGAAAGACTATTCTCAGTACCTATGTGCATAGTACGAAAAGAAATAGGCTCGCGCCGCATGGATCAACAAAACTAGTATCTTATTGTTACTGTGAATTAAGTCTGCATGATAGCATATGCGCAGAAAATGTACTTGACAATTATGAAAAAAAATAATAATTGTATACATTTTCAGAAGATCAAGTAAAAATCAGCTGATTTCGAAAAAAAATCATAGAAATTAAATAATATGTTTTAACATTTATTGTATAAATATTTATTTAATACAAATTACAAATTACAAAAATATCAATAAATTAATTAATTATTAACTTTAATTTAAGTTAAAAATACAGCATTATGTACATCGCATAAAAATAATAAATATCTTAAATACATATATTTTATCTTATTTACTTATTCGAGAACTTATCTTTCTTAGGAGTAATGTAAAATATTAAATTTGGTTCTAACAATTTATAACTATATAATTAATGTATGTATCACACTCATTATACTATAGAAATTCGATTTTAGTAAAAAATATTTATTTTATATTTACATTCGTGGTTAATAAATAACAATATAGCATATAGCTCACCAACTTTGCTTTGCTGAATAACATTTAAATATTTGTATCGTACTAATTGAAATGAACTTCGATCTGTAAAAGCTAGAATTTTTAATATTTTTAGACAAAAATTGGCCGAACCATGGCTAGATTTTTTCCACTTTCCCAAAAAATTTTAAGAGATTTTATATTTATTTTCTAGATAATTTGCAAAATACACTACTATTTTCTATTGGTACTTTAAAAAATCGCACAATCTTTCTTCATCTAACTCATCTAATAAAAAAATGCGCAGAGCATCAGTAATACTGTTAAAAAATTTTTTCAAATGTACTTGTAACAACTCTTTATACACGTCATTTTGTAAGGAATTCTTTAGAATAAAAAAATACTGAATATCTTTTATTAAACTGTATTGAGCCCTGTTTTTTCTACCGCCTTACGTAAATAATCTAAAATTGTTTTCAGTTCATTCGGTTGAATTTAAAATTCATCATAGAATAAAAATGAACCCTATACTGAAAAATCTCACCTGAGATCTCATGTAATGTTTTTTTTTTGCTTTTTTGCAGTCAATTAATGACTATTTTTGAAAAATTCGAACATAAAAAATTTTTGAAAAAAGTTCGAGTTTTTCAAAAATAGTCATTAATTAACTAAGAATAGTTTAAAACGTGCAAAAAAGCAAAAAAATCATTACATGAGATTTTGGCATGAGGTCTCAGGTGAGATTTTTCAGTAGAGAACGCAAACTTGTATAAACATATACAAAAGCATAATAAATGTTATAGCACAAATCATTGTTTATTCTTTTTATTTATTTTATTTATTTAAACCAAAAAATAAGTTTACAATGGTAAACCCTACCGAGGTAAATTTTTAAATGTGCTTAGGTCCGGTATATAAAAAAATACATAGAACTTAATTACTAAACTAATACTATTTCTTTATTACAAGCAGCTGTGAAAATTAAGTATTTACTCAATGCTTGAGTGTGTAATGATATTACTTACCCAGATCTTTAAAATTTGAAAATTTTAACATAGCATAACAAAATCTTAATACTCTAATATAATTAATATATATTTTCTAATATTTAACAAATGATATATTTTTTCAGACTGAAAACAGAATTCGTACAATGTTATTGGTTATTTAAAATGGTAATATTAAATAAAAGTGAAAGTAAAACTCAATTTCAGAAAAACAAGAGCTATTTAAAAAATGAACCACGGCTAATGGACTGTAAACCATTCGAACAAGCATCCAAAGAGGTGAGTCAATTCATTGACTTGAAAATAGATGTATTACTTACGAGGTACGATCTGGTATATACTTATATACGGTGCTATTTTGTGTTTTCACCGGTTTCTTTGCCTTGAATACAGAAGCGTCGTGAATATAGCTACTCGAGGCGGTTCGGACTAGCTACCCTAATAGCAGTAACAGTAAGCTCAAAGCTGTGTTGAGCTGTAGCCACTGTAGGTATAGGTAGAATTGTAGAAGCCAGAAGGGGCAGAAGGTCTCATCTCGTGCAAAGTAGCAAAGGAGCGATTCATTGATCACACACGCACTGGCTCGTCATTTTAATTTTTCGTGCGCAGGTAGTGCGCAAGGCTTTCTTTTATAAATTGACGGGAGAATATTGGGATCGAGATAATCAAGAAGAATTCTTGTTCGCAATTTCGCTGATCCAATTTTTCTGGTTTTCATTCTGTAAATCTGATAACCAATTTCTCGAATTCGGGACGCAATGGGAGAGGGAGCAATATTAGGCGATACCTTACGAGGGAGTTATTCGTGACTTTTCTTTTTTTCACATGATGAGGTGATGTAGAAATTCAAAGATAGGTCTCAAGACTCTGAACTAAATAGAATTGAGGTTAGTTACGGATTCCGCACTTTTCGGTATTGTAAAGTTATTTTACTTGTTATTGTCTTAATCTAAGTTTTACAAATATTTTAGTATTAAGAAAATTAAAACCTTTCTGAAAGAAAGATACAGAAAAAAGCAAAAAAAAAAAGCAGAAACTTGTTTGTTGACATGTCGATTTATAAACACTGACCAGAACATTGCAAATTGCCAGGTAATGATTTAATTTTTTTCTATCTCCAATTATCTATATTAAATTAATGTAGCATCGTAATAATAAGAATAATTTTTCTGTAAAGCATGTATGCCTTGCAAATGCAAACTGCATGCCAGGGTGAAGGCGATGGGGAACCTCAGCCAGACCCTTGTTTGCAAAGTCAAGAGCCCACGCATACAGTAACACAAGATTGCAGTTCATTTGATATTGTTAGAGCTACTCAGGTTCGTTTAACCATTTCTTTTAATACATCTCTAGTATTATAAAAGTTACAACTTTGCTAAAATTAAAACTTAAATTTCAGTATGGAGCACTAGATAGAGTTACAGAATTAGTAGAAGCAGGGGCAGATGTGAATCAACCTGATACTGAGACAGTCACTTTGTTGCATTGGGCTGCAATAAATAATAGAAAAGAAATTGTTAAATATTTAATAGCAAAAGAAGCGATCGTGGATGCTATTGGTGGAGAATTAGCATCAACTCCTTTACATTGGGCTACAAGGTATTTAATTTTTTAAATTAAAATATATTTTAAGAGCTGTATTAAAAGATTCTTAATCATTTTAGGCAAGGACATTTGGCAACTGTTGTAATTTTAATGAGAGCAGGAGCTGATCCTACACTGCGTGATTGCGAAGGCTCATCATGTATTCATTTGGCAGCTCAATTTGGTCACACTGCTATTGTTGCTTATCTAGTCGCAAAAGGTGTCAATCCTAATATGCCTGATCGAAGTGCCATGACGCCATTGATGTGGAGTGCTTACAAAATAAATAGGTAAAACGAAAGATTTTCTAAACCTCACTCATTCATGTAAACAAAAATTTAATTTTTTATTGTCTTACAAGTAAATCAATAATAAGTTTCTTTCTTTATGTTTTGCTTTCAAATGTTTGATCTCGTAAAAAGCGTTCATCGTTTGACCGAGTCATCAATCTAAAGATTAAAGACTGAACTTTAAAATTAAGAGTAATAATTTTTTTTTTAAGCTTCGCATATTTTCACAGTCTAGATCCAACTCGATTACTACTGACGTTAGGAGCCTCACACAGACTAACGGACAATCTTCATGGAAATACAGCATTACATTGGGCAATTATAGCTAAAAATAACACAGCCATCAGAACATTAGTTCATTATGGAGCTTCCTTAGATGTTCCAAATTTCAAGAATGAAACACCTATGATGTTGTTAGGTCCCCACATCGGAGCTGCTTGGTTAGGTCATAAATTTAGTCATGAGATACGACAAAAGCAAGGACGAACAAGAGTTTGGTGTAGAGATAAGGCAAGTTGATAAATGTCAATATTTATCACTTATGGTCATTAATTTAAATTTTGGAAATTGATTTTATCTTCTTCTTTTAGAGAATACGATGGTGCTGCATGATAAGTACTCCTTTTATAATATTTTTTTTAGTAGGAATGATATTTCAAAGCGGCCTAGATTACTTGATCAAGTTGGTTTTATTCGCTGCTCTATATATTGCAATTCACACTGCAAGTAACTATATTTATGATGAGAGACTTTATAACGTTTTGCCAATGTCGATTTACTTAGCAACTAAGGTATGTTATCAATTATCTTAAAAAGAAACAAGCACTACTTACCTTATCAGCTTAGATAACTACATAGATTACTATAAATTATCACATTCGTTATTTTTTATTATAGTTCACTGCTGTTATTCAAAATATTTATTTAAATTTTTTGATTTATCAATTTTAAATTATTAACTTTCTATAATTCAAATTTTTTTAATTTTTTATCAGATGTGGATATATGTAACTTGGATTTTTTGGCTTGGGATACATGCAGAATGGTATCTTTGGCTTTTACTAGTTGGTGGTTCAGTTCCTCTTTGGATCTGCTTTTTACAGTCTTGGCGTGGTGATCCTGGTGTAATTAAAGCCTCTCATGAGGATAAACTCAATGTAAAGTTTCCAAACTCATCTAAATATACATATAAGTAAAAGCTATCATATTTATATTGATATTTTCTTTACAGTGTATAGTAGAATTAGCTGAAAATGGAGGCTTTGAGCCTCAACTGTTTTGTCATACTTGTTTGGTACGCAAACCAATACGATCAAAGCACTGTTCAGTGTGTGATGTTTGTGTTGCTAGGTACGATCATCACTGTCCTTGGGTGAACAATTGTATTGGTAGGTTTTAAAAATTTGAATATATGGTTACAGAAATGTTAATAGATTGTTCTTAATTATATGCAAATATCTTTTGTTAGGTGCTCGTAATCATAAATATTTTCTTGGATTTTTGATGTCTCTTCTGGGTCTTTGTATTGTAATCCTAACTGCTAGCATTCAATATTGGCAGTTTGAATGTTGGACTAATCTTACAGATGGTCATACTGCTGATAATTACCTAGTTGCAGCTGCAACCTGTGATGCATGGATTATGTGGGTCACAACTAATACTGCTCTCCATTCATTTTGGGTTGGTACACTCCTCACTTGTCAATGCTATCAGGTCAGTAATAGGCGTGAACTAATTACATTTATGCATGGTATTAAAAGTCAAATATTACAATCCTTTTCATATACATAGTACAATTATCTATTGATTTATAATAAACAACAAAGATTTTAAAATATTTATCAATGCAGTAAGCGCAAAATATCTACTTCCTGCCCTGTATTGTGGGCGTAAAATTAGACGTTTTTGCCTCCGGGGATGTAAAATAGTATCTGTAACAAGGGTGTAAAATGGAATTATAAACCTCGTGTGACCGCGAAGCTTTGAAAGACCAGCTTGGTCAGCCCTCGGGCTGTAACGATCGCACTCGAGGTCTAAATTCCATTTTACACCCTTGTTGCAAAAAGTACTGTAATGTGTGAAACGTTTTCTTCCAAAGATATTAAAGAGATCGTTTGGAGATAAATGTATTTGAAAATGTTTATAATGTTCAATGTTATGTGTTAAATGTAATTCAATGTTACTAACTGACAAAAAATTATTTCAGATAATGGTCTTGGGTATGACAACAAATGAACGCATAAACGCTGGTCGTTACAAACATTTTAGCAAAGGAAATCCATTCCACAGAGGCGCCTTACAAAATGCAGCAGACTTTTGTGATTGTAGCTTGTGCGGTTTAAAAGCCAAACCAAGTACCGACTGGTTACATAGTTACGACTTAAAACAAAGTGTGGAAAAATTGCCTTTACTTTCCCAAAAAGACAATTATCAGTACGTGTAATTTTGATTAAGTAGCGCCAAAGTTGCGATTCTAGTGATTGATTTTTCTGACGTGACACGCGTAAAGCTTGAAACCAAAATATTAAAAAATAAGTGTACCTTGGACAACGAGAAACGAGATCACCAATCTCACTAATCTAGTCATCAAATACTGACATGCGAAAACAAAATAATAAGCGCAGAGAACAAAATCATCATATCACGCGAATCAGAATGTGAATATGTTAACATATTGTGCCATCACAGAATTTTGCAACATAATGAAACATGCTTGAAAAGGTTTTTTTGTGACACATTATTAATGTTGTATATAAGCTCTAATCCTTATAAGCCGGAATTGACTGAGCAGATTTAAATTGCTAAATTATAAACGCTAAAAAGTTATATCAGGTCGCAAATGAAACCTTTTTCGAAGTATTGGGGTGGTTAGGGTAAAAGAAAGTATAAGTCTAATTTTTTTAAAAATTCAATAAAAACAAATAAGAATTTTGTTATCAAATAAGAACTTTGAATATATCCCTGAATATATGTTTACTTAAAAAAAGCAATATGCTTCAAAGGGTTAATCAGCGCCAATTTTAGGATAGATACATCAATAAATGACTGAAATAACAAGAATACCAGTAAATGACCTTTAAAGATATTTTATTATGTCAACAACATACATTTTATTATACCTTTAAAACCATAAACATGTTTATGAAAACGTTTTTTAAGTTTTAATAAAATTATTAAGTAAGTGGTCATTTGCTGATGTTTTAAAATACTCGATATTCTGTCGTCCTTTATTTTTTTATTGAAAATATAATATACTTACTCATTCGTTGCTGCATCTAACCTATTAGTTTTGTTTTTCTAGGAAAAACAAATAAGCTTTCAATTTTTAATTTGGAAAGCTTTTACGCTTTGAAAGTTAAATTTAATTAAGTTGAATTAAACTTGGATACATAATGAAACGTAAACGTACCATTATGATTTTAATAATTCATCAGTTTTATAGAATTTTTTAAACTTTACTTTGTTTTGACCTTCAAACAATGTCATTGTCATGATAATGAACAAAATTTTTTTTTATATATATTAATTTACTGTAAGATATTAATGAAACGTTTGTACAAAGACCGAAGGTACACAAGTATTCAGTTTACTTATTTTTCTGAATAGATACAATAAGCTGACAAAAACAATAAAAAATATTTCTGACTAAAGCTTGCGACAAAACTAATATATTTTATTGCAAGAGTAAAATAATCAGAAATATTGTAGGAGGCTTGAGAAACTGAACATTCCAAAACTGCAATCAAGAATCCTGCACTTTAGCAATAACAAATCTCTCCATTCATGTACTATTAATCTTAATTCTACTTTATATATACGTGTTTTAAACGTATGTAAAACTTAAATTTAGGGTTTTATAACACTGCTTTGTTATTGTCTAATTTAGTCTCAATTTTCGTGACTGAGTAAAGGAACATGATAAATAATGAAATTTCTTTTTTCAACTGATATAAAAGCTTAAGTGTTATACTATCAAATGATTATACTCGTGTTAGAACAGATTTTTAATAATATTAGGAATAAATTAATATTGCATTATCTTCAGAAAGTTTTTTATGAAAAAGCAAAATTCTACCAAATCGATTGATCAAGTTTTGGTGTTAAACTGTGATTCTTCGAAAACTTAAGAATTAAATGTTTGCTTGACTGGTAGCACAAACAATATTGACTCACACTAATCATTATATTACAGTACGGAATAGTATGAAATATATGATTTTAATTAAGATTTTAAATAGATATCTACAAAATTTTATCCACTTTGATATTTTAATAGCCAAGTCTATGGATTATAAACTTAAATTTTACAATTATTTACAAACCCAGAAACATTCCATATAAGAAATTTTTTATAGTGTTAATAAAAAGTCAAGATTTGGGTTAATTATAAAAAATAAGAAAATATGTATGAAAGAAATATACTGAAATAAAATTAGATTATTAATAAATTAATACTTAAATTGGCTATGTTTTTCCTTAAGACATGTATGTATTTTAATGCTACAACCAATGCTTTTATTTTGATTTGAGCAGAAAAGAAGCTTGTAAAAACCATCTATGTGGTTAATAATTTTTTTAAATAAAGACTGTTTGAAAGTTGACATTTCACAGTCATTAAAATAGTTATCATTATCTATTTAAGTATAAGCAATTGCAAAGAGAATAATGACCAATGAATGGATTTTTTGTCATTCATATCAGTTTTTCAGTATATTTACTGATTGAAAATCTATTGTCCAAAGTTCTTGTTCTAAATAATCGTATAAAATCTAAGTAATTAAGTACATATTGTTTTATAACTAGAAAATAATAAAAATGATAAAAATTATTTAATGGCCACTTTTATTCTTTTATTAAATTTCAATTGTTATCTACTATTTATGTTTGTTTATTTTACTTAATGGACTATTTCAGGATGTTCAGTTATGATTTTAAGCTGGATAGGCTTTGTTTTTTGTACTGATTTTATAAGATTATTTATTTTTAATTGTGCGAATAGGTAACTGTAATGGCGTTAGAAAAAGAAGTAAATTCATCTGATACTTTAGAAAGGTCAAATTTATCGTCGTTACAATCAGATCTTAGTGTAGAAAAGAAATCTTCGGGTACGAACTGCACTAAAGCTAACCTTAACAAGATTCAAAGTAAATGTACAATAACTATAATAATATATTGAAATTTTTTATTTTAACTTTAATGTATAATTTTTCTTTAAGAGTGCTTTTGTCAGCAGCAATTACTTGGTAACATAAAATTTGTTCCTTGCCCTCTATTAAATTCTAATTTTGATACAACTCAGTATTATCATCAGTGTCTTTGTCAGCGATTTCAATTGTAAGTTACTCTAATATATCTGATCTTTGTATCTTCTTAAGAATTTAGGCTACTACGTAACCAAAATGATACTTTGTTTAATTAGAAATGAAAGTGATTTTCGAAAGCAAGAGGATGACGGTAAATATTTGTGTAATTTACTGTAAATTATCGATTAGTGATTATAATATTATTTTAGAAAACATCCGAAGTGAATGGCAACGTTTTAATTGGAAATGGCCTCGACAAAGCTTTTCAAATAAAAAAGATAAATCTTACGATGTAAAATTTAAAAATAAAAAATATTATCGTTCCGAAGAGGTTTCAATATTAATGATGTAAACTAAAACGACCAAAGGTTTTTTTGCGACTAATAAGTATTGTATCTTTAATATAGCCTTTGGTATGTTGCGACGACTTATTAGAAGAAATACCTCGACGAAAAAGTTCAGGATTAAAAAATATTATAGAAAATCCAATGAAACCAGAGATGGATTCAAAAGATGAAAGCGATATTACAGAGAAAATTGAAATTTATTATTTCGATCATGGAAACTCTGCGTACAAAATTTTAAAATTATTTTAAATGCACTTTTTCTCAATAAACAGGTTAAAAACAATGTTACCAAAAGCTATTTTTATACCGCAGATACTATCACACCACCGATATGCCACCGGTTTTGACATCGGAACACTGCTCTGACAAAGCGAACGCAGCAATAGTTCGATTCTGGGCCGAACTATTTGGTCTTGTTCACGTAGGAGTTACCTTTTTGACAACCTCAGTATTGCAATTAATAAGATTCTTGCTTTTTAGCTTAGTAAGACCTTTGACCGTCGGTGTCATCCAACTAATAGCTGATTATTTTATAAAACCTTTGCTTTCGATAACTTTTAACGGACTTATTCAACCAATTCTTATTTTATTTTATAACGTGGCAACGTCATTTCGAGATTGTTGCGAGCCTCTGGCCACGGCTCTCGGCTATTTTATAAAAGAAGTAGCGGTACTCTTCAGATCCTGCAGATTAGTGGAAATAACTCACAATAACAATGCCAATACATGAGTGCGTAATTAAATGCAATGGGAGCATGGAGTAATGATTACATCTTAAAATAAAAAAGAGAAGATAATTTAACACCAGGTATATATTTGTTTTTCATTATAACTTTACAATATTATCATCGTTTCGCGCTTTATTTTTCTTTTTCTTTGTTTTTTTTTCTTTTATACAGAACAAATCATCTTATATCATTTCATTTATATTCTCACTCACAAGTTTCTTACTCACCGCTCGTAGGGACTAACTTATAATTCGTCAATAACTCTTGTCTCTTCGCTTCAGCACTTGTCGCAATAAATTATGTACAATCTCACAAACAGCAAACGAAGGAACCTAATTACATCGTACGGTTGCTTTCTTTCTCATAATTTGCTATTTACAGGTACTACTTGTGTATTCTTTTTTTTTCGTGTCCTTCTCTTCTCTATCCGTTTATCGTATATTTTTTCGTTTTCATTCTTTCGTTATCATTCTTTATCTCTATACAGAAGGACGTGTTTTCCTTGCTCTTTTTCCATCATGCGTCATCACGTAGCGAAAGTAGCCTCGATGAAGCAGTTTCTTTAGCATCGGTTGGACAGCGAACAAAGAGAAACAGAGGAGCAAAGGCGTGTGTATCATGACGATCTAATCTCAAGGAACTGCAGCCTCTGGCCTCTTCCTCGACTTTGGAGTTTTCTAGGTGCCCGACGTCGTGGTCGGCGCTTCCACAGCACCCGACGATTGCGAAGTTCCGGATGTAGTTGAATCACCTGCAACCGAGCGATAAGCCCCAGCCCGAAAAGCGGCTTTTAGTAATTATCCTCAACTAATCTCGCGTCGCATCGTTAAAGAAGTTTCAATCGAGTTCATACCTAAAAGTGCAGCCTCTAAGTCACCAAGGATTTCAGTCTCCTTGGGATCGATAAGATTAAAGCGCTGATTAAGAAGCGTAAGGTGGGCGAAGACACAGTTGAGGTGGACGTGCAGCCCCAAAAGTGCCACCTCCCGGAAGTGGCAGTGGTAAATGTGTGCCACAACGTGGTAAAGTAGCCGCAGGATTTTACGCACTATCGATTCAAACGAACTGGGAAATTCGTTTGCTGTGAAAACAGATACAAGAAGTACATTATTATATATAGGTAGACAACATAAGAGAGATTATCCGGAAACTGGAATTAGCATTTTTATATAAGCATAATAACTACTTTTATTACGACAACTTTGTAAGAGATTATTATTAATCAACAATAAACCATTGTTTCTTATCACTTCAAGATTTTATTCCACTTCCCCGTGTACTTGTATAATATATATACATATATATTATTCTTTATTTTCTTTATTCTTGCTTCTAATATAATTTTAAATTTATTATTGTTACGGGAGAGTAGACGGAGCAGCTCTGAAAGCTGCAAGTACAATTACATTCAACAAAAGCCTTTGCACGAGATAATCTTAAAGTTTTTAATGCAATATTCATAACTATTTCAATATATAACTACCATACCATTCTAGTCCTCCAAATAAATCAGTTTTTATTTTAGCTTTTACAAATTTCATATACTTATCATATGTATATACATAGAATTGAATTATTTAAGATTAATTAATATTTTGTACTTTGGTGGTAAACAGTTAAACAGTACCAATTGAAAGATTTATATGCATCCCAAATTTCAGGTCACTAATACAAATGTTCTTGAATGTAAAAAGAAAAGTTATAAGCTTCCAAGGTAGTACCGGTAAGAGTTCTGCAGTTAATAATTTCCATGAACTGCACTCACGTTTTTATAGGCAAGCGAAAATTTTACGCAAATAACTACCTAATCGTAACTAATCTTTACCGTGAAATCTACTCTCTTTTCTTTCACGAAATTCCCTAGTTCTAACCTAATAAACTACTTTTCCGTTCAAGTATACGCTCGTCACTGTATTTTGCAGTCTGAAATTAACAAAACGAATAAATAAAATTTCCTAAACCTTTTTCTCTGTGTACCTACTCGTTGTATATTTCTTGAAATATTTTATAAAGAAAAGTAATAGGTAGTAATAGGCGGTACCTATCGTTGGTCAATAAATTATCTGTTGAAGGAGTCGCTTGGGACAATGGCAAAAAGATTGCAGTAGCCCACAGTGTAGCTCTGTCAGCTCTATCAACTATACCGTTACAATAATATATTCGATAGAGCTGGGAAATGTTATTATGGACATCGCGTGAATCTAAGGTTTTCCCAAGCTAAGTACTTGATACCAATTCGCGAGTTGAAGTAAAAAGAAAAAGAAAAAAAATGTCGCTACTATATGTATAGGCAAGTAGGTATAGGATAGGTATAGGATATGATATTTTTAGATTTTCACACTGTGGATCGGATATATAATATCGGTATATACAGTAGGCTGATATTCCGTGGCTACATCCTTCCTTGAAATGAAAAAAACTGTTTGATAACGGTCGTGTGGCTGAACAGTTTCTCCGCGGCGCGAGACTTTAGCTTTAAAATATTTACCGTATTTTGTAGGAAATATAGTCTCATCGCTGACGGTGCGTTGTGTAAAGGTCATCACATAATCTATATACTGCGGAGCTGCCACCCTAGTCTTCTTTCCCTTTTCATCGAACCACAGGTATGTTCTGCAATTTGAAATGTCAATATATATACATATGCCTATTAGAATCGCTTGAAAGTGAATGAATGTATAAAGTGTATATGGAAAATATATTTTTAGTTTAAATTATATACGATTGTGTAAATTTACTAAATAACTACATGTAAAATGTACATCATCCTTATGTATATCGAAAATCAAATCGGTCTTGCTTCTAAAAGACGATGTAACTAAATGTACATCGTCTTTTAGAAGGAATAGCACCCCAGTAGTTTTCATATCTACCTCCTCAAATTGTATATATTTACTATATAACATTTATAACTGCATATATATATATATATATAGGATAAGTATAACTGAAGAAAGAAAACTATAGCTTGCTCGACTGTTTCACCTGCATTAATATATCAAGTAAATAGGTATATAGAGAATATTTGAGACAATTGAAGTAGTTGTAATTATTATATAGGTAGAGCATGTACAGCAATTTGCCTCTATAGAGTAGTTGCAGAGCGCAGCAGATGGAATAATAAAGAAGAAGAAGAAGAAGAAGTAGCTCTCTCTCTCCCTCTCTCTTTATGTGTTGTGGGGTTACCTTAAGCCTGGACCAGTCATGTCGGGACATCCGGTAGGGGTGCAGAACTCGGATATAGTGCCGTAAACGAGGTTGATGTGGTCGAAGAGTGCGAGGGTGTGAGAGGCCAGCCACTCGTTGTAGTCGAGACCCGGAGGTAGATCTACCAGCACCCTCAAGTCGACGTCGGGTAGCTGCCTTTCGAGGGCTGCCTCCTCCAGATAGAGCTTCGGATCTTCCGTTGTTCCCGCATCCTTTTCCTTTCGTCGGGCTTTTCTGAAAGTCGAACAAAGGAGCTTCTGTTAATATTACATACATCTATATATATATATGTACATAGACACGCTCGTGCAGTCTGATATACGATGAGAGCAACAACGCCCCCCCCCCCCCCCCCCC
>UELV01131478.1:0-29156 GCA_900490015.1 Megastigmus stigmatizans | reverse complement strand
GCGCAGGAAACAGAAATGATACGCGTTTGATATAACATTGTTTAACGGTGCTGTTTTCTAAATCCATTAGATAGTTATCTCTTATTTCGTTTAACAGACATATAAATCAAAAGAAATACAATATCAAAATGTATAATTCATACACATTCATTGTAATATGAACAAGTGAAACTAGTCAAACGTTAAAATTAATCATACATTTAGAATTCTATGAAACCTCGCAAGCTTTGCATTTAACTTCAAGTTAAACTCATTACGATGTTACAGCATGTATCGAATTATTCATGCCAGACATTTCCCGGCTAGCATATATATTTCTCAGTACGCACTCTATACATCATCGGAAAATGATGTTCATTAAATAATCAGAAAAAAAGTACGGACAGCATATCGCACTCATATAAACACATCTCAACTCGGCATTTGCTATTTCTACATTGCAAAAAAATCCCATCGATAATTACGTGTAAGTAGCAACAGCAGCAACGTCCGGTAAACGCACATTCGCCATGCGAAACGGTGCAGGGTTTTAGTGCGGCGCGTATACACCGCGTATAATATAACGCGATGCCACCGCCGCGGCAACTCGTCGTCCCGCGTCAACATCGAAACGTCGTCGTATCAAGCAAAACGTATAAAGGCCGTTCGCAGGAAAGAGCCGTGGCAAATGCGAAAGATGTGTATAGATTGAGCATTACGTTATTATATAGGAAAGAGTCTACCGCAACGCGTGCAGCGCGTTCATCTTCAGGGACGCTGCAGCAGGGCGTTAATGGAATGGGTGCAAGCTCGTATATATATACAGCCGTGTGTATATATATGTGTGTGTGTGTGTGTGTAGTGTAGGTGGTGGGGGCGATGAAAGTGACATTACATAAATAGGCGGACAAAGCGCGGAGTGCAAAGCTGCGGCTTTGCATTTTCCTATATGGCGGTGCGATGCTCTCTCGTTTGCTCGCGCGCTCTCGTGCAGGCATTGTACGATGCACTCTGCACAGCAGCACCAGCAGCAGCCGCTTTGAATGTTTTAATGTTACTTGCCGTGCGAGTCTTTCTTCATAATACGATTGGGAACGAGAGAAAGAGAGAAAGAATAATTCTTTAGTCTACTGAATTTGGGGATTAGCGAAGTACCTGATTATGGGCATGGTACGTGTTTTTTCGTGAATTTATGATCGAGTTGAAAATGTTGTCATTTATGTTATTGTGGACTAGCAACTCAAAACTGGATGTTTAACGAAAAGTGTGACTAAAAGATTTACTAATTTGCAGGAACATTGTTTCATGTTATAACTGTAAACACATAAAAATGTGTGTTATTTCGTAGCTTCTACACAGACCGACATAAAAATGTGTACTGTCTAGACCATCCTATAGTTTATTTAGATGCCGTAAAATAGTATACGTGCTCGTCAGCTATATCACCTTTTATAGTTCATTATTATGCTCTACACGTCTAAAATTAGTACATAAATCAGTATTGTTAATTCGATAAAAGTTTGAGTACAAAATATTTTTGAGAAAATCAAAATGCCGGACAGCAATTATTATACTTGGCATTTGCTATAGACAGACCGGAAATGGTTTATAATCCGTACAAAATCAGTTCTATTGAAGGCCCAATATCGTAACAGGGCCTATCGTAACATTAAGTATTGATATAAGATTACTACAAATGAAAATCGGCTTATAGGAACATAGCAATAATTTAAAAGTTCTATTGCCGCCCACACTGATGAAAACTTTTACTACTCCACGTCAATCATCGCCCGAAGCCTTACAAGGACACCGCTTGAAATGATATTATGCCTGCCGAAACAGCGTCGACGCTTTTGCCATTAATATATATAGTATACGTATAACGGTGCTTCCGCACAACGCATGTAGGAGCGCATATAAGGGTGCCGAGAGAGAGAGACAGAGAGAAACATTCGTTACATAGAATAGGGCTAAATCGTGCGCTCTTTGAAAATTGAACCGAGAGGGCGTGCACTTTATTTCACAAAAATTACAACGGAACATTGGCCCTACCCTGCAGTTTCTCCCCCTCCCCCCTCCCCCCTCTCTCTCGCTTCCTCCACAGGCCATTATGCATTGACAGATGCTCATAGGCAATAACCTACTTTTATATACGCGCGCTCCAACTTGGCATCACCATTGATTTTTCTCTGAACGATATATATACGATCTATTATATGTACACGACTAGAGAGAGTCTGGACTGGCGCGAATGGATGAGTCGCTTTAAAGTTGTGTCCACACGAACTTTTGTAGGCCATATTGGGGTAATCCCCCGACCAACGGGCAGCTTTGCAAATCTATAAAGCTGAATTTTTTTTCTCCCCCGACAGCAAAGGCCAGTGAACAAAATTTACGTAAATGGCCGAGAGAGAACACTCGAGAAAGCGTGTTCTCACTTAGCATCCCGAATTTCCGCAAAGACAAGTTCAGCCGCATGGCCCATCGCATATACATATATATAATATTCAAGAAAGAAGTTCTTTGAATGATATGCGGCCGGTATTCAGCAAGCGCGCATCGTTGGTTGGTGCAGTTCACTTGAATTTACAAGGCTTTGCGGATGGCGGCGGACATATATACCGTATAGCCCCGGCGTCTTTGAGGCTTTGAGAGATCATATTGAATTTGCATGTTATTCGGGGGGCGCGTCGTGTAGTTCCGCAGTGGCCCACCAGCAGCAGCACCAGCAGCTCCTTATGAGCTTGCCTCTCGGACATTGCAACCAAGACTCGGTGTACCTTCCTTCGCGGAAGCCCCTGTCGTGCTAACCTTCGGGGAAGTCGGGTAAGGCTTTACAACCGACCTCGTTTGTGTGTACAGCCCCGATATGTCGCGCACCGCCCGATGCCCGCGAACACTTCCTTTCGTCGAGCATCTCTTCGAGCCTGCAGCCTTTCCGATAGCAAGTCAATCTAATATTAATCGAGTCCTCGTCGAGGTGCCGCGGATAGTGGCTGTCTATCCTTTTCCTCAAAGTGATCCCCGGTCGAAGTTTCGACCCCCCGCCTTAGGACTGGCTAACAAGGTCGAGGATATTCGCTTATTGTGGCTGGGAGATTCGAATTATATTGCGGCAATTATGAGCATTGCTGATTCTAGTCCCTCGTTGCGGGAAGGTTGAGGAGACCTAAGGAAACTATTTCAATTTAAATGATGATGATTTAAAGTTTTAATTAATTTAGGTACACCAAAATTTAGATTAGTTGTACAATGTCTATAGTACATCACTTTTTGCCTTAAAAAGTATTGATGTTTTCGACGAACGCTTCTTTACATAAAAAAATTTACAAATGTTTCGATTAAATTTCGTTTGAGTATCATTTTTTGACAAGGCAAGTAAAAAATGAATGGCTTTCAATGAATTTTGAAACAAAGCCGTTCTACACGTGAGCCATTCCTTTAGGATAATTGAATCGGCGGCTTTGATGCAGTAGTATAACTGACGCTTTATGTACATTGGCAACTATTCAGATGCTATGCAGGCTTCGAAAGACTAACATCTTTGTGGCGCCGGAGTCCGAGAGTTCTTAATCACAACTGTGTGTCAGTGCATAGCGACTGTTATTTACCTTGGCTCACAATGGATGTGAGTTTCGCGCCAATTTCAGTAGCACTGATTGGTAGAGGGTAATATTTTTCACCCAAGTATGATCAAGATTACAGAAAGTACCAATATGAACAGTATCCAAGACCAAACAAAATTAATTTAACCGAATAGTATAGTTATATAAAGTATATTTCTTAAATATTTGCAATGCTTAAAAATTGTACAATGCTAACTCGGAAAATAATCCTACAACTCTCGCGCAGCGGGGAACCACGACACATTTGCGATAAGCGCAGTCATTAAAGAGCATGTGTTCGGCTTTGACTAATCTTCCTTTTTCACCAGTAGCAGTATGTATTCATAATTCAGCATATCACAGCTTATGTCTTTCCCACTCGTCCAGCGTCTCTCATTAATATTTCGCCAAAACGAAAAAAAAAAAGAAAAAAAATGAGATAACACAGAATCCACCTCGACTAATCTGGAACGAACGTGAACGTACTATTCTATGCGGTTGTGCAGTCGTGCAGTCGCACATAATCCAACGGTCAGTGCGGCGTTATAGTTGTCGTGAGCGCGCACCAAATAGAAGAGAGTGAGAGAGAGAGAGAGAAAGAAAGAGAACAGCAGAGCGAAGACGATGGCGAGGCAGCGATATTGCGCGTCGTGCTATATTATATATTTCTATGAAGTCTCATGCATTATTCATTTGCGAGAGAGCGAGAAGGAAAGGCGCGCGCTGTGCCGGGGAAGAGAGAAAGAGAGAGAGAGAACAAGAGAAGATGGAGAAAACTGACGACTCGACGAGATATTGCGCGAACCCGAAGCCTATATATAGTGTGGGGCACTCGCACCTCTTGCGTCTATAAGTGCAAAAGGCATAAATGCATAATGCGCATAATGCGCACGCAATAACACGAATAAACGCCTTGATACTGCTGCTGCTGTCGCGGCGCCGTTGCTGCTGTGCATAACCATTGCCAGGCGACCGTGAAAGGCCAGTCACGCACGTGTGAATTTGTTAGTGAATTCTGGCGCTTCCATGCAATCGCTTTCTCTCTACTCTCTCCCTCTCATTCTCCTACTGCCTTCAACTCGAACGTTCTCTCGATATTATCGCATCGATCATCTGAAGCTGATCGCTAAATTGTACTTTGACTGCATTACAATCGAAGGCTTGAAAGCAGTAGCTGAAGCCGATATTTCACAAGTGTATATGGGCTGATATTGCCACAGATCGTAATATTATATGTATATTATAAGTTACTGTAGCATTCATGATGGAAGTAGAATTCACTATAAATTGTGCATGCTCATAATGCAAGAAAATTTTATTCGGTTATTATTATTAGGTAGTCAAAAAAATTCGAAAACCAATCTTACATCAATATTTAATATCAAGATAATCTTTCACATAAAAGTTCTATTTTAACGAAATAATTAAGAGAACATTATATGAGTGATTCTCCAGAACGGCGTACATTTAAAGCAATTTTTGTAAACACCCTGGCATTTTCAAATGAATAATTTTATTAGAGGAATAAAAATTAAATATTTATTCCTCTAATAAAATTATTCATTTGAAAAATCCAGGGTGTTTACAAAAATTACTTTAAATGTACGCAGTTCTGGAGAATCAAACATATAGATCAACGGAACAATTAATCATTACGTTGAAATTCAAATATGTAAAACATCGGTGGATCCAATTCTATATCGGAGCAAGGATACATACAGTATTCGCAATCGATGTTACACAAATCCTTGAGACGAAGCAATTATATACGTCCCGAAACTCGTCGAAGCGAACGTCCGATAACAAGAACGAGCACATATAGCCGGACCGGCATTTGTAGTCAATTAATAGAGATTGTCACGCCGGAGAATTTAATCTCTCTCCCCTCTCCCCATCCCTCTCTCTCTCTCTCTCTATCTCTCTCTCTCTCTTCCTCTTACGAAGTAACACCACGGACTCCATGAATTATGCGCGAGCGCAAGTAGCCGTGGCTGCAGTACGGCTGCGCCGCCGCTGCTGCCGCTGCTGCTGCCTCAACTGCTGGGGCCGCGCGTCTCCTCATGACTATGCAAATCATCCGTATTTTCGCGCGCTCGCGTTGCCGGGGCAGCAGCAGCGGTAAAAAAAAAAAGAGTAAGAGAAAATTTTGCGAAATCCGAGCGGCTGCTTGTCCTCTCCCCCCTACCCCTCTCAACACCCTGTGCGCACTCGCGTCTTGCTTATACGTATATAGTCTTTGGAATTATTCCCGGCAACTCGCCTCTCCTCCAAGCATCAAGCTAAAAAGTAATCCAACGCGAGAGACAGAGAGAGAGAGAGAGAGTGAACACGACACAGTCGCGCGTTTTGCGTAAGCAGCTTCTCTATTTCCCTAGTATACTTGCTCTTTCTATCTGCACGCGCGCGGCGCAGCGATTCCTGCTTAGACTCGCTACCCTGGCAAGTAACATTAATTTCATCCACGCTCACCTAGGCGAGCCAGTGTTCTTTTTTTTTTCCAGGAGTGCAGATGAGAAAGCGCATTATCCGCGCTCCAGGCTGTATTATCCGGTGGGCCAGTGTAGAGCCCGCACACGTACCCGCGCTCTATATACTTCTACTGCTCTGCGTCTGCAGTTAGATTAGAGCGAACAGCTCCCCAGACGTCTCTTCATTAGACTACGCGAGGCCGTTCCCCTCTTGTTCCTCCTTCTCTCTCTCTCTCTCTCTCTCTCTCTCTCTTTCTCTCTCTCTCTCTCTCTCTCTCTCTCTCTCCCCCCGTCTCTCTCTATCCTCCATTTCCGCCCACCTACACCGATCATTCGCGAACCAATCCCGGGAGCATGAGCTGTGTTATATCGGATCCTTTGCTGTTGCCGTGTTTTCCTCGCTAAAATCCGAGATACACAGGGGGTTGCGCTAGAAATGTGTCCTCGCGACTATACTGGTTGACAAGTTACAGCTTAGTTAGCGCGCGCACACACGCGGCTCCCGGCGTCTTGATTTCTACCATTCGTGTGTGGAGCACGAGTCTTGACGCAAAGCACACACCTACACGAGAGATAGTGAAAGATACATATGTACATGTATAGGGGTGGTAAGAGCCAAAAGCAACAAGTCGGTACTATTACTTACTAAGACGTCCTAAGCTCGAGACTATGCTATCTTGATTATTGATAATTAAGGTCTGCGCAGCTGATGTGATAACTTTATTGATAATTCGATTGGATTCAATTTAATCTGATGAGCCCGGCTGATTGTGCTGCACCCCGATACTGCTGTTATGCTAGTCGAGTAACATTGATATTTTTTATGTGTATAATTCATGTAACGAAAGAAAATTATGCCTTTCCAGCGTGATACACCTTATGTCATAGGTGAATTCAGAAGAAAGTTTAGCAAGAAGTAGTCCAGCATTAACTAAAGGTTTTGCATTTTTCCAAATTGGGCAATAATCAAAAAGTAAAAATTTTCATGTACATTAACAATAATTTATTGTATATCGATTAAAATGAATGGAATAAATCCTTATAGTAGATGTAATACAGGTACACTATCTTTTTAAAATGCAAATACAGGAAATCGAAGATCATTCATTAATAAATTTTAAATTTTCTTCTAATGTATGTCAGTAAAAGCAGCTGCACTGTAGACATTGGACAATCATCAAAGGTCCGCTACCGTATACGAGTTTCTTGGACATTGAAAGATATCGTACGATGTAAACTAGAAAGTGTCATGCACTTATCTGCTTAAGATCCAGGAGTAACATCGGATATCCAAGGACAATCTGAGAAACATCACAGGATATCGTGGAAAATTTGTGACTTCGAAAGACATCGATGCGCAACGGGGGTCTTCGTGAAACTGCTGCGATGAATCTTGAAAATAAAATTATTACAACTTTAACACTTTTATGTAAAGCTAAATAGAAATTAATGACGTAGAACATGTGATGTTGCAGTTGCAGAGATAATGTTATTTATAAAACACATCATTTTTAACTCTGCAGTACTCCAGCATATGGACCTTAGTACTTCATTTCATGTAACTTTTATAACTTTCTTGTAATGTTGATATTGAAATTATTTCTATACTAATGGTTATGACATCCAGTAATTAAAAGGAATAAGTTAACAAACTAGTTCACATATAGAAGCAGTACCTGTCAGATATCAACGATAGTGGCAAACATACACTACAGCAACTACATCGGCTGCTAAAGTATGCTTACTAATTTTGAAAAGAAAAATTGATAACACAGAGACGGCGCCAATTGGCTATTTCGCGTCCGTTCGTCGGCGGGAAATAACTTGCAAGGGAGTGCAGCTTACACACGGGGCCTGCGAACGGAAACCTTTATCGAAACCGAGTATCAACCGCAGAGAAAAAGTAGTGGTGCACAGAGGAAGAAGAAGAAGAAGAAGGATAGTCGTGGCTGTGGGCCTCTCCCTTTCTTCCTGTTTCTCTACTCGCTATATAAAATCTATAGGTAGGTAGCTTTCGATAGAGGGAAGAGCGCGAGTGTGAGAGAACGAGAGAAGGAAGATGGGCAGAGAGTAAACTCGCAGGCAGTAACCGATGTAGATAAGCCCATAGAGTATTCATGCGGCTTTAATTACCGGAACAAAGTTCCGGCCCGATTGGAAAAGTTTCGACGACGCCTGCATACCTGATCCGAGAGAGAGAGAGAGAGAGAGAGAGAGAGAGAGAGAGAGATAGCGAGAGGTTGGGGGAAAAGGTCGAGCCACTGCCGCTGAGAGGTGCTTCCACACCAGAGGCGAGGGAAAGAGAGTGAGAGTGAGCGCGAGGATCGACTTTCCGATGTGCTTGCATCCTCTCTCTCCATCTCCCTCTCATCGCTATCCTCGCTCTCCTCGCTCTCCTTTGATCGAGTTATCTATCATTGACGATTCATAGTCTCGTGTCGCTCTTTCCCGTACGGTGTGCTGGAGCGCTCCCAAGCCAGAGGAGCTCTCGCTGTCGATGAGGATTAAAATGCGAGCTGAACTTTAAATTGAACTCGCGAGTATAGGCGGTCGAGAGGAGTGCACGCGGATACGGCGTGCTGCATCCCTAACCCTGTATCACTAGCGATCGAGAGATGAGCGAGCGCCGAACCTTAGTGCGGGAAAGCGGTTTTAAAGAGAAGCAGCTTCGCTCGTCGTTTTTTGTATTTTATCAGGCTGCGCGTTTTTTATTTTTCGCAAAGCGAATATTAATCGTTGACTCAGTGGAATGATTAAAACTACCGATCGAGCTTCCCTTTTAACGGACATTCTAAGCGACATTCAGTTATTTTTAGAGCGATTTTTTCATTTACCGATATGACTAGATTGATAGATTTTATTTTATCATTGAACGGGAATGTTATTTTAAAGCGGTTATATGTATAATGCATATAATTTATCTTACGCGATACATTTTATACTTTCATCTATCGTGTAACGATCCATTAAACATGAAATGTAAAATATAAGTATATTTATCCGTATAATTAAAGTGTATTAAAGTTAAGACTAACAACTCGATGTTTACCCGAGTTTCCTGATGGGTAGATGACATAATAAACGTAAGAAAAGCTCAAAATGAAATTCCCAAATGCAGTTTCACGCCGGAACGAAGTTTTACATAACCAATTTGAATAATATAAACATGCGTGCGCACTCGTGGGAATTTGTAACAAAAAAATATACAAAACCTGGAATACATATTCCGAAGACTAAAAATGCCGAACAAAATGCAAAATAATACACTGCAGATTTTTTTCAAATTATTGCGATAAAAACATTAATTTTTGCTATGCATTTAAATAGAACATTTATTACATCTATATATAGTCTATAGGGAACTCTTTGAATAATACGATTCGATAGATTTACTTCTCAGACTGAAATGAATAACATGTGTAATGTAGTAGTAAACCTCTCCCAAAACACATTAGAAATGTAAATTTCCAATTCAGCAATCGATTCAATATTTACCGTTAAATGGAATATCTGTTGGTAGGAATAAGGCCGATCGCGAAATAAACACTAGAAATGCAGCAAAATGTCTGCAATTAATCAATACAGGAGTGCATTTATCATCAATATGACGGAGCAAGCAAATACAAGAGAAGAGCGGAACTATCGATCGAGAGTGGAGACGACGGTGTCGGGGTGAGTATGAGGAGGAGGGGGAGGCAGAGGGGGGGAGGGAGAGTGCACACGAAGGAAGACAGAGAACAAGGAGGAGACCAACGTGGCATAGACATGGTATTAGGATCTATTGTCCGGGCGGCACAGAAACCATGGTACTGCCGAGGAGGAGGTATATACCCCCATTGTGTGTGCCGGAGAGGTAGAACCCGCTCGTTCCCCGCGTTTACCGGCAAACAACGTCGCCTCGATTAAAAGGTGTTAATTGACACGCTGCACTGGGGGACTCGATGGTAAATTAATGGCTGCACCTCGGCTAAGAATTTTCCTTGATTCGATAACTGGCGAGAGAGTGAGAGAGAAAGAGAGCTCTCGCAGATTTCTCTCCCTCGCCGTGGCACTTTAGGAATGTCACGAAGACTGAACTTTTATTCTGCGAGAAATCATTTGAATTTAGGAGAATGACGTTAAATTAATAGAGTTTATTCAAACAATAATATGATGAAATTTCCTGTGATTCGGAAAGCATCAGACTGGATCGATTATCGCCCAATAATGAGATCAAATAGTAACATGACCACGCTTACATCATTTCAATAGAAACACACCTAAATACACATATAACTGGAGTCATTAATTTTCCAACGAAAACAATTATATTATAATTGAATCATTTGAAAAGTATTAGTTTATAGTGTTTATAGAAAACCAATATTTATCTATTTAGAAGAATGTCCCCTTACTCAAACAAAACTAAAGTTCCGCAAACATTGGATCGGTATTTTAATAAATTATTTATACACTGAATGTACGGGTATTATAATATTCTGGTTCAACATCGCATTGGTACTTATATAAACTGCGCTGAAAAATAATCAACTGGATCTGTTGATAAAATCCTGTACAGTACAAATATTAATTTTAACAATTAATGCCATTTAATTAACTTGAAAAAAGCTACATTTAGAATGATAATTTTTTGTCTGGTCGCAGTAAAGGTCCGTCAAATTATTCAATGACCAGCATAACACGAACGTCCTACATTAAACGCAAAATTCTAATTATAATAAAAATATATATATCACGTTAATAAAAATTGCCAACGCGGTGGAATAACAAAACTCAATCACTTGGTTGCGATCTTTAAAAAGAAAAAGCTTGTTTTGCCCTGGGATCATCAAGGGTGCTCAATCAGATATTATGGAAATTTTACCGTATATTTTTCATTCGCATCGTTGAATAAAAATACAGCATGCGGTATACATATATTTCCTCTCTCACTGGTATATTATTTAATAGTACTTAGGCAGCTCGCGGTCCCGACCCTTCCATTACCATATCACATTGATGCGCATAAAAGCATTGGCAGCAAAGTAATGAAACGTCGAATAGATGGACGCACGGGTTTCCTGCAAGTAATTAAAAAAAAACAGTATTATACTCGAGTACACACATAGTCTGGCCGTAACGATATTAGTTACAACGATATATACGGTAATAATCGCACCGCATAGCCTATTACGAGTCATCCAAATACAACCAGTTCTCGAGTTGTTGCAGGTGCACCAGACACACTGCAGGTATACTGCACTATAGCCCGACAATTTGAATCACTGAAAATCTTTCATTTGTACATCAAGTGGTGGTATAGACGTTGCACGATGGAGAGAAAGCACATTCGGTGGATATATACATCGGGCGCATACCGCACATAACTGGGGAAAGACACAAATTCAACCGGGCTATACACGTTCTGTATATATCCCATGGAAGTAATTGGAGGAAAATCTTGGCGGCGAAGATCGGAGCTTTCGCGCTCGTAGAGGGGGTAGAGAGAGAGAGAGAGAGAGAGAGAGAGAGAGAGAGAGAGAGAGAGAGAGAGAGAGAGGGACTGGGAAAACCGCAGAGCTCGGTAGCACTGCAAGCTCGGCTGTTCGGCCTTGGCTCTACTGCAGCGAGCGCGAGCCCTTCAAGTTAATAAGCAGCCTGAAGCACCATCAAAATTTGTAGCCGCTCCTATATATACCGCACAGAGAGCCACGGCATCTTCGCCAGCAGCAGCAGCAGCAGCAGCTCAGCACACCAGTGCACCTCCCCCGCCAATTCCCAGGCGATCCGTTTATAGCCTCTCCTGCGAGCGTTGCTCTGCGGCCAAGACACGCGCTGCTCTCCTCCACTCCCCGACTTCAAATATATATATATACATACGTATATATCCTCTTACGCGGGTAGGTGGAGGAGGAGGAGGTGGAAGAGGAGGAGGAGCCGGAGGTTCGCAGAACTTACTCTCCTACTCGCGAGTGGCTTCGTCCAAGTTTACTTGGACGATATCCCAGCGGCCCGAGATATCATCCGTTATTAGAGTGTTAATCTGAAATACGTTGGCGCCCGTGCCGACACACAATTGCAAATTAGCCTTAAAGCCTCCCTCCTCGCTACCTAAAGCGAGAGCCGAGAGGATCCGAGAGCAAGGAGGTCGTAGACACTTTCGAGGATATCCTATCTATACGTATACACATGTATACATGCAGCAGCCTGTGCGTCTGTGTGTTACAGCGTA
The DNA here is from genome assembly GCA_900490015.1 of Megastigmus stigmatizans. Lineage (NCBI taxonomy): Eukaryota > Metazoa > Arthropoda > Insecta > Hymenoptera > Megastigmidae > Megastigmus > Megastigmus stigmatizans. The sequence continues at coordinate 16,893 of UELV01131478.1, read as the reverse complement.
CGCCCCCGAATCTTCCGCGGTTCTTCGTCTTCGCAGTTATTACACGCTCGCACACAGACACAGACGGTTCGTGTGCCCGTTTCGTGACTTATCGTACTATATACACCGAATCCGCCGCGGGATTTTGCGGATTTGCTCGCGCGCGGCTAATGACTGTAACGTCTTTTTCGATGGATTATGCGATTAGAGCGCTTTATGGGAAAGCTCCGGTGGCGCGGAGCGTAGCAAATGGACTCTGTACACCCAAGGCCCTGACTCGAGGCAAGCGGTTTTTATCGCTGATTATGCAATTATCCGCGTGAAATTTTATTATTTCGTCTGACCTTCTCCACCGATTCCAGCTTTTAATGCGACTCGATAAGAATTATATGTCGGCGCTCGATACAACTTGAAAGAGAACGGTATATATTCGTAATAGGCATTATTAATCGGAGGATCTAATTTCTTTAAGTTTGGAGTAATGATTGAATTTATGTTGTAATAAGGTCAATAACAAATGTATAACAAGTACGGTTTGCTATCGCGATCCGGGGACGAACGTCTGACTGCTATACATATATGTAAATCGTATTTCGATTGCCCAGCTACCTATGGAATATCGAATTTTTGGAGAAGTAATAATAGTTTTAGTGGTAATATAAGTTTTGAAGTGGAACAGAGCGCAGTCGAGTAACTGATTCAGGTCACTAAACCGTTGTATACGTTGTGCAAAAATGGAGAAAAAAAAAGGAACTTTCGAATTTGATCAAAATTTACATTGAAATATAACGACATAGAAACTTTGGAAATGGGACAAACTGTTGCTCACTAGTGCATATATGCACATACATATTCTTATATTCACCCGCGACCTCTCCCCCCCCCCCCTCTCTCTATCACTCTATCCTTGTTTTTCCTTTTCGGCCTTCCTCTACTTCTTTTTGTCACTCGAAGTTCGAATCTATACCTACGACCCGCGCCATTTCTTTTCGCCGTCGCCGGTTGACAGACGCTTTCCTTAACTCGTGAGAAAACAGTGAAAATAGATTCTCTCCTTTTCCCTCTGCACCCCGCTTTTCTTTCTTTTCCTTCATTCCTCTATCTCTTCTTTTCCTCCCTCTCTCTCTCTCTCTCTCTCTCCTTCCCACATTTTCGTTTTCCTCGTCCTTCTCGTTTTCTATCTCTCTGTTTCTTCCCCTATTCCTACCAACGGCAGTTTCAAACGCTCGTCACAGGTAATTCACTTTCTAGCATCTTCGACGACTAAATTTGACGAAAACCCGACGACTGACAGTTTGAGATTCTATAATGCTCAGAGTTTAGCTTCGAAAGTAAGACGTTTTGCTATAAATGACGTGCTTTCTCATTCCAACTTTTTTCCTAATAAATCACACGGGCTAACTAAAGTTTGATACAACAATTTTTATGCCATTTTTAAATTTTATTATAATTATTAATTCAATAGTTATAATCTTTAGTTAATTATTTTTTAAAGATGAAATGATTTAAAAAAAATCATATGATAGTTATATAAAATTCTTAAATTTTTGATGCCGTAAATAAAAAAGTATACCTCTATGAAATTTTCAACAATGTATACTTTACCCTTTTTTTATCTATGATGCCATATAATACTATAATTTGTATAAGTTTCTACACAAAGTGTACCCTAAATATGTTGTAATAAATTTGAATGATTTTCTAGGAAATAAACTGTAACGAACTGAATATCATTTTACATGACCATAATGTAAAGCGAACTATAACAAAAGTGAACAAAATCGCGTTGTTTATAGTAATAAAAGTAGTGAGAACGCAACCAAGTTTCCCAGAAAAAAATTTCATTTCGTGCTTCATGCGGCGCTTATATACTTTCCGAATTAATTATTATAGTACGAGGCGGCAAAAGAGCCGCAAATTACTTTGGCGAGTATCTTGTCGACGCCGAAATACTATTACGTCCCGGAGGCGATAAAATTTTCCGGAAATATTCGAATCGGCTCACGCTTAAAACTAAAGGCGAGAGAGAGAGAGAGAGAGAGAGAGAGAGAGAGAGAGAGAGAGAGAGGAAGCGAAGGGTAAACAGCGTCAGGGTGATGCCTCTCTTCCATTCCTCTTCTTCTATCGGCAAACATTATAGTTGCCTTCGCAATATTTTACGAGCAGTAGCTTTATTGCAAGTTTTACGATATACGCGCGCGCTCACCTTCTCTCTTTCTCTCTCCCTCTCACTCACTCTCGCTCTCCCATTCTCTTCCTAGACGACTCTATACGTGTAAGTGTGCGACACGGTTGTGTGTAGAGGTGTGTATATATGTTTACATGGGCTCTCTCTCTCTCTCTCTCTCTCTCTCTCTCTTCACGCACACCGTCGACTCTTTTGCCTTTGTTTTGTGGCGAAATACCATGAAATATGAGATGCAACGTTTTACAAGCGCGGCGAGGCGATGTGCTTGCTTCTCTCTCTCTCTCTCTCTCTCTCTCTCTCTCTCTCTTTCTCTCTCTCGCCTCCCTTTACTTTTACGAAACGCAACCACTGACATTTCTGAGGTTGCGCAGGCCCGAAAAGCAGACCGCGTGGACTCTCGGATTTCACGACTCTGTACCCGACTCGCGAGTTACAGATCGCCTCTCGTGGAAAGGATTTTATACCAACATTATTATATATTCATGAAGTAAGAATTTTCGAATTAGTAATAGTAGAAGTAAATTTTTAATGCTAGACGATATTTGTTTCTCAAAATACTTGTCAACTAATTTAGACTCCCTTAACTGAAAGAGCAAGATTTTTTTTTAAAAAAAGGTCAATCAAGTAGTTTTATTCTATATGCTTATAAGGTTTAAGCAATTTAATTTTTTAAACTGATCCTTATAGGGGGCTAAAATTTAATCCGTTAGTGCCGATAGGGTCCTGTATATTCACTTACATTCTTCAGTCTTTTTTTTTCAAGTTTTTATACAATAATTTCAAAATTTTACAAAATACATATATACATATATATATCAGGTGAAAGTAAACTACTGTCAAACCCAAATAGCCACACAGAAGATAAAAAAAAAAATTTTTAGACAAGTTTTGAAACGATTACTTTGATACTACTACGATACCGTCTAGTATGTGATTGTCCTCGGTCTTAACTACATGCTTATTTAACGTTATATTATTCTACTAATCGGAGTAACAATAGTATGTATAGCTTTGAAGTCGTGCAACGTTTAGGTTCTACAAGTGCATTATATTGATTGTTTTTAACATATATACATAACGTCAAGAGCATCTAAACCAGCACATTATTACCGGGATATTGATCTAATACATTATGAAAGGAAAGCAAAACACTCCAAAGGTGAACGTCCTCGTAAAATCATATAAGGCAGCTTTATAGCTTCGAGCGCCATCGCAATTGACTAAACAAGGCACTATACCGCACAATCGTCCTGCATAACGCAGCTGTAATATACGCACTCTCCCAGGCGCAGAATTTCGTAAGAAAACCGGTAAGATATAAATCCAACTGTCGTGCAGCCCGAACACAAAAGGGGAGCAAGAAAAAGGAATCACGCAAGGAAAGAGACTATTTACGGCGCATTTTCCCTAATATACAAGGAAAAAAAAAGAAAGAAAGAACCACTTTTGTTTCAGGTGTATATCTGGTCTCCTTCAACGCTCTCGGCTGCCGCTTCATTTCGAATGCCCCGCGATACATTAAGGCCCCTTTTTTCCTCCTGCAGCTTGGCTGCACGAAACGAGCCGCGGTACTCACACACGCATACATACGCACACACTGGCGCGTATTTGGCGAGGCGTGACGAAGACTTCCGGTCGCACGCCCCACACACGCACGCTTCATATATACATACACAGACGCAAGAAAGCGAGAGCTGCTGCTGCTGCTACTGCTCTCCGTAACGCGCGCGCGCCCAGATAGATAAAGGCTGCACGCGAGAGACAATATAAGAGTGTATAATACGCTGTATGAAACTGGAGACACGATTTCTCGACTGGCTGTACGCGCCATGTGCGTGTATATATAGAGTGCCTGCCTGTGCACACATAGGCGAGCGATTTAAATGCACCACTAGCACGACGTTGGGCGGCAGCGGTGTGTACGAGGCTCGAGATGTAAGTTAATAGGCGCGTATATACGCAGTGCGCGTTTATAGAGGGTGCTCTCGATCCTTTCCCATCCCGTCATCGTTGCCCACACACACCTATACATATAGGCAGCTTTATAGTCTTTGATGAACGGTAACGCTCCGCGTAGCGCGCGCGCGACTCTGCTTTGTCGATCGTTCACCATGCCGCGAAAGGGGGAGGGGGGATGCAAAAAAATTGCACGTTTACTCGGCGCATACATTATAGCGATTGGTAATCTATATACTTTCGCCCTCTTATGTGTGTGTGTGTGTGTACATATACCGAGGTTATGCGGTGCAGCACGAGTCGTCAAATAACTTTGATACACAGTGTGTAGCGCCTGCGCCTCTGATGCTTGTTAGCTCTGTGTGGTAACGTTAATTTAATTAATTTTACTTGATATAGCTCCATGTGTGTGACTTCTTTTTTTCAGAGCTACACACCGTTGTTGTTGCGTTAAGTTTATATATAACCGGCCGCTTTGAGTTTCGATGACGTGCAACCATCGTATAAGCCTGCAGCCGCAAGTTACCGAATTTGCGTCTCGTATATATAGTGGATGGATTTTAAAAGTTTGCTTTTCATTAATACGCGATGATTTAGCTATAAGTGCTATTCCGAAATTGCATTTGTATGATGTCATTAGCGGAATTCTCCTTTGATAACTGATTTTATATATGCGAGTAAACAGTTTCACCGTCTTAAGCAGCGAATTGAATTTTAGATTGAATATATACTTTCTATTTATTATATATAAAAGAAAACCGCGAGCCTCGAGGCAATTTCTATTTACTCTTGTATCTGAAAGTGAGATGGAGCTTGCCGACAAATAAAGTAAGCCAGCTTCTTGCTTGCGGGAAAGGTACTTGATCCGAGTTAACTCGCACTTATTCAAAGATATTATATGCTCAACCAAATATTAGTTTGCCTTTCATTTCATAATGAATGTGAGAGAAGTTCATCTTTTAAATACGAAAAAAACGAGAAACCAAAGTCGTTGCGTATCACTTATTTCGGAATAATGAAATCTGTGAAATATCGCTTTTCAACAACTATTGGGTGAACATTGTAGATTGTAGAGTACATGAGCGGTGGGGGTGCAAAGCATTCCAAAGCGACAATCGCGACAAGTCGCATGGTCGCAGTAAAAAAAAACTACTAAGCCATGATGTATAAACGAGTTACTTTATTATGTTGCTTTTGCGCCAATGTAAGGTTTTTATTTTATAACGTATAAATGAAGCTAAAATTTAAATACTTTTCGTTAATATATACTAATTTCTTTAGAATATAAATACGTTTAGAAATTTCATGGGTCACGTTTGAAAATGTATAATAATTAGATCTATAAAATAAAATAGTCAATATGTTCAATATCGATCACTCCACCAATAAAGATATTTTAAAATATTTAAGCAATTTTAAATTTGATTAAATCAATATCAGAATAAAGGAAAAGCCGGACGAGTATATCATTGTATTACCATTGAATAGCATTGTATAGCAAGTTGAGCCCAATTGTGTCGACAACAGAGAATCGAGCTCATAACTCAAATAATGTTGAAATATTGAAAAGTGAACGAAAAAAGTATGAAACAATAATCGATGGTGGCTATGCTTCACCAGCTTCCCCTTAAAGATGATTATATTGAATTAATTAACAATTGCGGAATTTATTTCTTTGAGGAAAATTTGAATGCATTCGAAAGATTTGAAATGTCCAGATTTTTGAGGTCCGTGAAATAATATTTAACATAAAAGTGACTTGCATTAATTAGAAAAGATAACTTTATAATAATGCTGTTTTTAATCCACTTTGGCTGTATGTATTTAGACACAATATCTATTTCTGGTGAATAATATAGATTTTATTTAAGTTTATTATTTATATAATATGTATGCTAATGAATGATTAATGACCATTGATAAATAATTAATGCCGCTCGATGAGGCGCACGATATGATGATTTGTTGATCATAATTAATGAGTTCGCTATTGCCGCGTTTCAGTTAACGAGCAACTTAAAATTTCTCGTAGGTACGAAAAAAATGTACACCTTTGCCGCACAATATCCCATACCGAAGCAAATAAGTTAGACGATATAATCGTACAGTGGGTGTAAATAAAGCGGATGTCGAAATCATGCGAGCCATTGGTCGTGAGTCGAGTAAGGAAAAACTAACGGCTGTCGTTCCAGTGGCCAGAGCCGAGGGAGAGAGCAGAGACGAGCGAGCGTCAGCAAGTAGCAGGTTTCCAAGGCGAGCTTGAGGTGACAGTCGGTAAGTGGTGCTACTATACAAGGCGGAAGTCAAGCACTGGCTAAATAACGCGAGGGGCCACAGGTGACGCTGACTCACCTCAAGTGCATCTACCGTTGCTTCCTCGTCTTTTACCAACCCCTTGCGCTCTCTTTCTCGCTATCTTTCACCTTTCTCTCTCTCTCTCTCTCCCCCCCTCTCTCTCTCTCTCTCTTTCTTGCCGTTAATGCCTTCAGCTTTCTGCCCGAGCAACGCGGATTCTAAGTGGCGTGTTTCCTAAAATGAGATAAAAAGTCTTCTGTGTTCGTGTGCCTCGTGTGCATGCTCAACGATGCTTCTCCGTGCTTCAGTGTTAGAGAGGTCAGAGAGAAAGAGAGAGAGAGAGAGGGCACACTCGCTTAGTGTAAAAAGTACCGTATAAGAGTGGGTCATAAGTTTTCTGAAGAGAGCGAAAATAATTAATATAAAAAGTCTTTTATATCGAAATTCAATTTTTGTATCATCGCGTCTATATGGATGCATTGACCTACTGGAAAAAATCTTTATAAATTTATTAGGATAGCCCATATATAGTAGCGTCTATTATGTGTAACGTCGCGCGCGCCTCTTGTCGATAATTTCTTAACTTTACATGTAATAGCATGATAAATGAACATCGATGCTCGTACCAATAGTAGAATCAGAAATCAATATCGATGAAACTCGCTCATGATAAAACAGGACACTGTTCACTCTGCGTTTTTACAAATGCAATCAATAAAAGAATTGTATAAAAGCGTACCGGGTCGAAATGCAAAATTAAATATTATATAAACAACAGGATGTAGATAAGGGAGTCACGTATAATAAATTCGAAACGAACTCGTTAATAATTAATCGTTTAAAATATATCTTTTGTTCTTTTAACATAATTCATAAAATATTGTAAGATATAAACACTTTAGTATAAATCATATTATTTTAAACATTTTAAGCAACAATTATTATTGTTTTCTTTGTTTATAAGAAACACATGTCTATAACATTTTACAAAATCATTTCTAAAAACTATTTTATATAACCAAATAATCAAATAAGGTTTTCACAAGTTATACAAAAGACTTTTTATTTATTAGTTTAACAATTTAAACATTGGTCAATTTATTTGTTGTTTCTTATAGTAATAATTTAAAAAAATAATATATTAACCATTAAACTTTGTAGTAATAACAAGTTACGTGAAATACAAAATGTATAATTTTTAAGTCTGCGTTATTTATTTAGTTTTTATTATAAATTTTGTAACGTGTTAGAATAAAAACAAAAATGGAATATGTTTTAATATTTAAAATATGATTTTTAAACTATTAAAACCATTTGATTAAGTTAATTGTAATAAATTCTTATTTTCTTTAAATAACAATATTTAAAAAGTCATTCCTAAAGTTCTTATTTTTATTCAATCAATAATTTTAATATTTAAGATTAAAACAATTATATAATGAGCGTATGGGTGTAACCAGGCAGAAGACACTGTCCCCACTCCATAGCATCCTTAGCATGTAAAGAATAGCAGGACTCCAGAGTATAAGTAGGGCAATAAAAGCCGCGAAAAGCTTGATCGCATCACTCATTCACCTGTAAATCAGCAATTGTTACGTTACGACATTGTACTTTACAAAAAGTTGTACTTCGATTATTTAAGTTTACTTAAAACATTACGGTTTACAATAAAAGTTGTTCTTAGATTATTGAAGTTTAATTAAAACAATACGGTTTATAATTAAAGGTGTTCTTCGATTGAAATCTGATAAATAAAAAGTAAGTTTTTGAATTTATTTTATTGCTTTCTTTCTATCCTTTGATTCATACACACACTAATTTAAACATACTGCTCTTGTCCAGGGCTTATAACACGCTGGATAAGTCAGAAATTACATTCATGATCTCGACCAGGATTTAACTAAAATACGCTGGTTGTATCGTGACACACACATACATTCACGATTTTGTCCAGGATTTAACTAAACATTAAATACGCTGGATATATCATGATACACATACTCATATGTGCGCCAAACAATTTTAAAAACGTTTGAGAGAATCCCGAACTATTGGGCGAAAGCCTAGGCTCTAAAAAATTTGTTAAGGTTGTTCGTCACCGTTAATCGACGTAACATATGCCAATACCATTATTTTGATAGTGGAGTTATAAAAAATTATTTCTATAAAAGTGGTTATACTATACATACTTTTCGAGTAAAAGTGTAATGCAGTTTATAAGGAAGAGAAAGGTTTTGGAAACAAATAAAAGAAACCTTAACGTCTTTGATCATATACTTCGCGGTAAAAGTAAAATCTTAACCATGCAAATCTGTTTTAGATCATATAATCCGAGACGCAGCTCGGGCAAGTGCAATGAAACGTAATCGTACACCCCAATAAATTAACATGAAAATCAAAATAAAAACGGACCTTATAAAAGGCAACGCAATTCACGCTACCGTAAAAACAAAGAAGCGAAATAAGCTCCCCTAAAATGCTCGAATAAAACCGACTAATAAACCGAATACTCGTCCGTTTCTCAATTAGCATAAGCAGGAAGAAGGGAGAGTGAGCGAGTGAGCCGGTGCGAGCTCACCTTGTATATATACAGTGCACCTTCCTATATATCTTCTTCCCTTTAAACACTGTGCCTCCCCTCTCTCTCTCATAAGCAATTTAAAACACGACGTCCTCGCTCGACGAGTATCAATTGGTACAACGGTTTTCCGGGCATGAAGCGTGTCGTTGCCGTAGTCGTCGTCGTCAACGGTCAACGGATACTCCCGAAGCATCGTGCACACAAACACACACGTGCAATGGCGGGGGCAGTTGCTTGGACTCGCAAACGCTCGGATATACGCAGCCGTTTATCCGTAATAGAGGTGACCTGCGAAGTAGAGAGAGAGAGAAAGAGAGAGAGAGAGAATGCACCGACGGCGAGAAATCACGCGAGCGTGACGGGGACACTTGTTATATACGGGGCGACTTCTTCGTGGCAGGTGAATCATAGTAATCGCGCGCTGTATACCCTCCGTGTGTAAAGACACGCCAGGGATCCCACGTCCTTGACGTGTGTATCCGTGTGTACACTGTCTTTGCTCTTTTCAGCGTGTATTAAGAGAAGGAGAGGGACTCGCAAGCGCGGAGAATTTCTCTGATTTTATGCGGAGCGGAAGAGAGAAACGCAGATGGAGAACATAACACCGCGCGCGCGCGAGTCCATTGTTTCGCCTTGAAATTTTGCGTGCGTTGATCCTACGGGAGGGAAAGCCGTGTCGACGCGTTTTTATGTGTGCGATGCTTCAACGCGAAAAGTTCAACGATCTGTAAATCGACTTTTACGTATGAGTCATTAGCCCCTAAACGTTCGAGGCTTCTGTATAAACAATGACGCTACTATGATTTATGTTCACAGTTCTTTTTTTCCTGCTATTGTTAAGTGCGACTATTGTGTGTTTGCTTATGCCTTTCATGTTGAATTAAGGATGTGTTTTTGCATTAACGCAACTGCTATCTAATTTACGTGATAACTTTTTTCCTTTAGTTTTATTTTGTTCTATTTTATTTTAACTCATATAACGGGATTAGCCAAGCCGTTCTAGAGATCAAAAAATGCTACATCCGTTTAGTTATCAATTTCATAGCGTTAATAATTACCTGTGCACACTAACTTACCTATTAATTGTACTCGAATTGGAATGGTTGACACAACTCCATGTGAGAAAATGAGTGTTTGCGAGTCATTTATACTTTTTTAAAACGGATTCTAACGAAGCTTCATAAGTAATTTTGGGCTACCAGTAAATATAACGCATGTAACATACAAAAATAATCCGGAAGGTATTAAAACTGTAATTTTATCTTTATAACCTAGCAATAGTGATATTTAGTTGTGAAATGAAAAATTTAGTTCAATTAGTTAAAATATATACTTATTTTTAACTTTCAAGTGGTGTTTAATTAATACACAGCTTATTACTTAAGGACGTTCTATCGATAATAGATTTAACATTGATATTTTAACGAAAATTTACAGGTTTATAGATAAAGACCTAACAAAATTACTGTTAAATTGTGGGGAGCTACATGGCCCCGCCTCAGAAGCAAGAAAAAAATATTTTTATTGTTTCAATTTTAACATTGTCTCTTATGGGGAGTTATATTATTATCTATAAAACTAACCTTTTTATTGGTAGAAGCATCCAATCCAACGATTTCGAATTATGTCACATTACTTATTACAGTTAGACTCTGTTTCATAGGATAGTCACTGAACATAAAAAATACTTTAAGATAATTATTAATTACACACCATTCACGCACTGATGACCAAAATACGCATATCTCTAACATGTTTTAATTATCTTCATCGTACATTATATACTCGGAATGTTGACACGGCAAATGCAAACAATCGTTCGTGACCGTTCGAAGCGCCCGCCGAACAATCGATGCTCCCTGATCCCTATATACTATATACTACACAAAGCGAGAAATGTTGTATTGGGCTTAGCGCATTTTGTTGTAATATTTATATTTATTCAAAAATAAATAATTTAATATAACATATAAAAAACAATCTGGCTAAAAGTACTTTTCCCTTTATTTATAAAATAAATATGATAATATAGCAATATTTTTAAAATTATCTACTATTGTATTTGTATTATGTAGGGATTAAATAAAAAAAACAATCTCAGTATGCTCAGAATTAAATGTATATTGAAAAAAAAATAAAAGTCGGTAATACCGACGACTTTTCAGGTTAGCGCGCGTGCTCTGGAAGGACTCCAAATCCTCTCTCTGTCTCGCGGAGCTCGAGCTCGCGGTTTTATTAGCGGGCGGGCGCTCGGAGAGCCACCGCCGAATTTTCGAGAGTGGGAGGCGAAACTTGACAGCGGAGCTCGGCGGCGCGAATTCCTGGAAGCTCCAGATCGAGGAACGCTTCCAACGGTCGACTTGTTTTCGGAATTTGATTTAATAAATAGTCGCAGAAAATAAAATTTCCTACAATTAAAGAATTATGTTATTGTTTTGTCATTGTTGCTATGGAAGCTATGAGGATTCAATTTGGTGGAATCATGGAGCTCTTTTTTATTTGCTCGTAAAGGAAACTTGTAATGGTGGAAATTGTTTTCCAAATTGGGTTATATAGGACCCAATTTATTAATTATTTTTAATCGATAGGTTGATTACATAGGTAGTAGATTTTCATTATCACTTAATTCATTCATTTCTCATACACTTCTAACTTATTATTTATTACAAACATTTATTTTATCCTCTTGTGATCAATAAATCTCATGTATTTAAATGGATGGAGTAAGAATTGGTTTCTTTAGAGTTTTAAATTAAAGTATTTCCTATGTATGAAAAAAGCACCAAAAGTTAATTGAAGTCCAAATTAACTTAACATTATTAGAACTAGAATTTCCTTTGGATTTATAACTAGAAGATTGTTTTCAATGACAGCTTTAACGATAGATAATAGAATAATAAATTCAATATGTTCATGTCAGAGGATATTATGTATAATATTTCATGAACACGTTATATGTTATGCAAAAAAAGAATAATAATGTAAATTAATACAAATGAAGGTACTTGAACACATGATGTACGTGTAAAACTGTGAGCTGAATAGTTGTTTTAACAGTGTACTTCTATTTAACCCATTAGCGGTGAAGCGGCCATTTCACCGTCGATTGGCTTTTCGTCTATAAAAAACCTAAAACCAACTAAATATTATTAGAGATGAGCATATTCTTAAGAAAAAAGACCTGTTCTTTCCGAATCTGAGATCAGATTTGAAAAATTTTTACTAAAAATTAAATATGGACTCTTAAACTTGAAGCATCGACTGTCCAATCTTCATAAGCTAAGTATTGATTTATTCCTAGAAATAACGCTCTAAAGCTGCTCATATTGTATCTTTGGAATGTATAACAATAACAGAGTACATGAAAATGTTATAATAGTAATAAATATTTTCAAGATGGCGTATCCAATATGGCCGCCATTACATCGAATTTTTTTTTTTTTGTAAATTTAGAACATGCGAGTAGTCATTACTTATGTTTTTGGGGTCACTGATTTAAAAAATCGTATCAGATTTTTATTTTAAAAAATTGCGAATCCAATATGGCTGCTATTACAGCAACAAAAAATTTTAATTTGAAAAAAAAAAAATTTTTTGTAAAAATTAAAAAAAAAACATGACTCTTGGTACTAACAAAAATTATAATACATTCTGTTCACCTCCTCGTGTTGAGATTCGGGCAACATTATAGATGGCATACGGACAGAAAAATGTTAAAAACACAGAAGTTCACCATTTTGTAAAAAGCAAATCTGTTACGATTTTTTAAATCAGCGACCTCGAAAACATATATTATGACTACTCGGTTGCTCGGAATTTACAAAAACAATTGTGTTGTAATGGCAGCCCTATTGGATCCACCATCTTGAAAATATTTGTAACATTTTCATGTACTCTGTTATTGTTATACATTCCAAAGATAATAAAGTATGAATAGCTTTAGAGCGTTATTTCTAGGAATAAATCAATACTTGGTTTATGAAGATTAGACAGTCGATGCTTCAAGTTTAAGGAAGTTTAAGCGAACAAATTTAATTTTTGGTAAAACATTTTTCAAATTTGAACTCAGATTCTCAAAGAACAGGTCTTTTTACTTAAAAATATGTTCTTCTCTAATAATATTTAGTTGGTTTTAGGCTTTCTACAGACGAAAAATCAATCGACTTTGAAATGGCCGCTTCGCCGTTAATGGGTTAAGTTGTAAAAGAAAATAATCAATACAGTATTCCAATAAATACTCACATTATAATTTAAGTAATCTGAATAGAAAATCTAGAAAATTTCGAAGAGAATTTTAGAGAAATAATTATTGTTGTATTAACAAAATTGGAACCTATAAATTTTTCTATTTAACTAATATGTTTGAAGTTTTTGAAATGTGTAGTGAATAATTTTTCAAAAATTGCAACGATTCTAGTTGTTAGAAATGTTATACATTCTTAGTTGTTCGAAAACCTTTGAGTAATACTTTTACAAGCATTTAATTTTTCGCTTTATACATTTCTTTAAAAAGAATAATAACTATAAAAAAATAATAAAATTTATTATATCATACGTCAATAATACTACTTTAATGTATGCGAAACATGTTTCGTATCATATATAGTATATCATATTTATGTATTCATCTACTTATACAAATTCGGGCAGAAAACGATTTATTAGTGAAAAATTCCAACAAAATATTTCGAGTAGCCGTAAGTTTTATCTAATATTTATTTAGTATTTTCAATTTTTTCAAATATTTTTCATAAATTTAATATTTAAGGGAAAATTTATAGAATATTGTTTCAAAGAAGAAAAAGGGCAGTCTTTACTCGTGAGCAATTTGAATACATCAGATTCATCACTCTTTGATTCAATATTAAATTCTACTACTCCACTAAATTTGATTACATCGAATGAAAATAATGTGTTTAAAAAACATACACGTTTCCAAAGAGTTTACAAAATGAATGAGACTATTATCAGCAGAAAAAATAGACCCGCAACGAGCGTCACAATTATAGTTTCATCTAATCAAACTCTTGCAATGTTATTGGAAGATATGAGGAATTCGATTTGGTGGAATCATGAAGCTCTTTTTTTAATAGTTAATCAGAATTTGAAAAATAGTTGTTCAATGGCATATGATTTTTTACAGACAGTTTGGAATTTTAATATCTTGTCGGTGATATATTTATGCAATGATATATATAATCGATTACTTATTTATACTTTTAATCCTTACACAAATTTGGCTCCGGGACTTTGGAATATTGTACGGAATCAGATGATCGATGATAAATATTGGTCATTGTTTCAGCATAGACTTGATCAATCTAAGGACCCATCATTTAATCGTAAGTAAAGTATATTAATTTAATGAATATCGTAGAATACATACAAAATAATATTCTATACAATAACATTAATGGTAAATACTATGTAACTTCTATAAAATAGATGAATCGATTTGTAATGATATGTATTTTGATAAAACGAGGAATTTAAAAGGCTACAATCTGAAATCTACTAGAACTCTTTATCAAAGCCAAAGTATCATCAATCTAGTCAAAGAGATAACCACAAAAAAATGTGAAACTGCTGACGTTCTAATTATGTACGCGATACTTAAACACTTGAATGCAACTATTATAACAAAAAATTATAATACATATGGTTTCATTAAAAATAATCAACCTTACGGACCATTAAAAGATATACTATCTGAAAAAGTAGACTTTTCAATAAATGTAGACTTTTTTCGCGATTTTTGGAAATGTCAATCATATCCATTTCATTCTAGTAGGATAAAAATTGCATCTTTTAAAGATAATATAACAGCCGCAGAAAAAATTGAATTTATCAAAACAATTTTTATATTTTTAATCCCATTTTGCATTTTTTGTAAAATTGGTTTCAAATACATTTTTGGCAAAGCAATGAGCTTGGTAGCAATCAATTTTCTACTTTTGTTCATTGACAGAAATGTTATCGAACGTTCGCGAAATACATCTGGAAAAATATTATTAGTAACCAACATATTTTTTATTCTTACAACCACCTCTTTCTTGCAATGTTATTTGACTTCAGTAAGTATAGTACCATTTCAAAATTCAACCATCGATTCTGTTGAAGATTTACTTAAATCCGATCTCACACCTAGTGGAACTCGAAATCAACTAGATATTGTGGGATTTGAAGAGATACGCAAACGCTTTCATGAAGTCAATTCGTTAGATGTGTGCATTATCAAACTTCTAAATCGCGAGCGAATTGCTTGTATAGACGGTCATGGTTTGATGAGATTAATTATATACGAGGGTCCTAAGATCCATATCTCGAAATATAATTTAGCAGAAAGGTACAGAGCTACTATAACTACAGTGGATTCGCCGTTGCTTCACAAGATTAACCAACTTAGATTTAGACTTATAGAAGGCGGATTGTTTGAAATTATGATTAGAAGGGAACGTGATTGCTATTTAAAAAATCCTTACGATAGTCAACAAATAAGAAATCTTTCTGCTGTAGATTTAACTTTAATTTTTCATATTTTACTAAATAGTTGTGCTTTAGCGATTACTTCTTTTCTCTTTGAAATTTTTATTTTTAATCTGACATTACCTCGTAAAAAGTAATTTTTTAATATTATCCCTATTTAATTATTTAAGTATCATTGTTTTTCTTCAAACCATTGAAGTCATTGTCGAGCCATCTAGAAACTTTAAAATATCTAAAATGAAACTATACTGTTTCAATCGTCTAAATCAAATGGAAGAGATGTATAAAAAATTGTTAATATATTAAATTTTAAGAAATATTGTTTAGTTTGCTTATGAAATATAATGATGTGAAGGATTCATATTAATGATAAATATAATATAATCATTTACTAAGCTATAACGGCCGCGGATTTGAGAAGCTAGTCGACGAATGGTAGATCCATGTGATACCGACATGAAGTAGTCGGTAGGATCTGTAGCTGAGTCGAGGCCAGTGCGGCGTGGGTTCTAGCCCCGCGTCCGCGTACTTTTGCCTCGATTTTCCTAAAATCCTGCCCCGTTACAAAGCATATTATTTAATTTTTAAATTTATATTACAACCTAAAAGAAAAAAAATACATCATCACGACTAGCATCACAATACACCTGTATCGTGTGGACCTGTATCGTAATGACGGGTGTGACAACACATCTGCATGTTTTTATTGTGCGTAACACTATGTAACTTATGTTGTATTTTTAAAGTGGTATTGAATAAACGTGTAAACTACATTTAATTTACCTAATCAACTATAATTCATTTAATTACGTCATATCTTTTTCCCCCTGAACATCGAATCACTCAAAATCACGGTCACGCGGAAATTTTCCCGCGTAGATTGAGATTTAAGATCTATTGGGTTGATAAGTGGTGACAAAAAATATAAGTGATTGGCTGACACGATGACATGTGATCAAACATGACGTATTTAACCCATTAATGCCCAAGTGGACACTTTTCTCACCAGTTTTTCAGAGCTCTCTAGATAGGGTAAATATGGGCCTAAAAAATTTTTAAACACATGAAATTTATATATTTTTCATACATCTTTCGAATGGTGACATTCAAAATATAAAAAAATAATTTTTTATTACTCAAAAATGAAGTTTAAGTGTAAAAAACCCCAAAAAATTTTTTTTTTTTTTGATTAGATTTTTTACCAACTTTTCTTTATGCAATCATCTTGAAACCAATTTAGATGGTGGAGGGAATGTCTGAACTTTGAGAAAACATGTTCGGAAAGTTAATTTTGTTACCTACATGATTCAAAATGGCGTCCAAAGTAAATATTGTTATTAAATATCTTTAGGACGCTTTAACTAATAAACTTTCAACTTTTTGAAAAAATTGCTAAGAACAAAAAGTG
>UELV01131417.1:0-21470 GCA_900490015.1 Megastigmus stigmatizans | reverse complement strand
AACTATAACATTTTTCTCATTTGAAAACTAAAATAAATTAAAAAATAAATTAAAGCAGAAAATTTTGAGCTCTACTATAAGTAAAAATGTAGAAAACGTATTAAAGAAAATCGTATTAAGCTGTCGACTGTCGAGTCATAAACACGGTCTATTTCGTTACAGTAGAGATGAGTATAAAATGTTATTGCCGAATTAAAACCTGTTTTGCGCAGCAGCTTCAAATGCTGAGTATAAGACTGCACTGAGAAATTTTAATAACGATATCAACAAAATTTATCATAATGAAAGTCCACGGATAAACATTTCAGTTTTTTAAGCGGCAGTGCAATTTAGTATATATGTATATACGCATAGGCATGCAATAAAATAGAATAAAAAACAGTCTTGAAATCTTTTGCACAGGAATTCATAATTGATATTAGTCTAAAATGAATTTCGGTCATCAATCGATGCGTGTAACAAAGGAATCTTGAAATTAGAATCGGATTAACGGGCAAACGGTACCGGAGTATAGCTAAAAATAAACCAAAGAAACGGTAGTGTACAGGCAATATATGCGAAAATGTCGCCCGTGTGTGGTGCGATGCTCGAGAGAATCAGGTGGGGCCATTTAAAGTTACAAGGCTAACAACTGCTCTTGTGGAGAGAAAAAAAGGATACCTATGCTAATGGCGTATCTTAATGAAATTTATATGCCGAAAGGTCGTCGAACCCCAACGCTGCACGGTATATACGATAAAAGTGTTCAAACTCGTTGACGCTTTGTGTATTTGGTGTGCGAGCCATACTTTTGAAAACAATTACTTAAGACGAGTTTTACCGACGACTTTTAAATAGTGTTATAAATGCTGATTGACCTGATTCGCTTATTTCCAAATAACTTTTGTGACGAAATAAAAACTTAGTAAATTATTACCGTTAAATTATAATTTTGGCACGAAAATTGGTTGCACTCGAGATAAAACGCTATCCCGACTAGAAAATGTTTTGAAAACTTTGTACTTTCATTATTTTTGTTTCCCTTTGATCCTAGAAAACTATATATCGAATCCTCACACGTTTTTCCTTACATTTGCTTCGAAAATTAGCGAAGGTCTACTTCTCCTGCACGTCACCAAATCCCATCCTCTTATCAAAGTAGCTTATTTCGTTCCACACCGTACATACCAACACAGAACAAGGCACGTTTCGCGAAAAGATTTAGCATAAATCAAGAGAGAGAGAGAGAGAGAGAGAGAGAGAGAGATGGATGTAACGTTGTCGAGAGTCAAGCCAGTGAGCGCCGCGCGGCTCGTTTGCATAAGCCGTGTAATTCGAGATTCCCGAGAAAGAGCCTGAGAAAGGACTCGCCGAGCGATGACCAAGTTAATTATCGCCGTCGGTTAATTCGCGTACATCGCGGCGCGCGCTTCCACCTGGATAATATAGGAAATGGACAAGGCAGCGTTTCACCCGTGTACTAACCTAACAGTAGTTGCACGCACACGCGACGTGCGCACCTCCGAACCTTTTAACATGTTACATATACCTAATAACGATGATCGTCGAGCGAGTGAGAATTCACTGCCCCGCGAACTAATAGTTGAACCGCGCCAACTAATTTATACGTCTTGTAGGCGCGACTTCCTCGTGCTGATCCGTGAATGATATAAAAAATCTACTGCTCGCGATGGCTTGGAAACATGCACGGGAGCAACTACGCAGACTGATCGAATAAGAATTATCCGCGGCTTGAACTAGGCTTTCACGCGCGTTGAGGAAGTGCGTGTGTACCGATAGTAGCTATACAAGACTGACGTTAAATGCTAATGCCATAGTGTATGCCTTAGGTGTGCACGTTGTTTGCTCTGTGCCTTGAACTTGGAAGTCGAAATCAACGGTTGATATAGCGATTGAAGATATAAAAACTTTACTAACTTATTAATTTATAATTATTGCAATCATCATTGCGGCTTTTTAAAATAAGGATACTTGTTTTTAAAATCTAAGCTTATTTTTAAGGTGTTTATATTACGCAGATTTACGTTCCTAGATTATATTGTACTCAAAGTTGAGTGCAAAAGCACATCTGTTTTTTAAATAGTTTACTCTATCATTTTCTATATCAAGCGAAACATATGTATGTGTCTGATCGCACACATTCTTTATCTACTTGATACAAGTACAGTTGTATACTTGCACATTCTTGTACTTTTCGTCGCTATTTTGATGGCCACCATTTTCATCACTTAATCAAAATGTTATGTACATTGATATTATTCTTCATCAATCAGTGAAAACACTCAATTCGACAGATTCCATGCACTTATACTTAAAAAATTGTTATTCGCACGATTATTCGTGCAAATACAATTAAAGTGTGAAAAGTGTAAGATAAACTCGAGCGTGTCTATATACCAAGCGTGAATATTGAAAGAATGATCGAGCGCCACACGCAAACCGCGCACAACAGAATTAGGTAAATTCGAGTGTATAACGGAATATACGCCTATATGCAGAAGGCAAAGTCGGCCGTGGCAGTCGTAAAATGCGATCGCACACACGGCTATACCGCTATACGGCTTTTCCAAAACTCCTGAGCTTTCTTACTTTTTGATCGCGCGCGGCATTCCGTTAACGGTATATAAATATAGACTTGTGTGTATTTGCGAAAGTATTATAATAGCTAGTCTGGAATAAAAGTGTTTTGCAATTTATTAAATGAGGATTTACAGCGCGTGATTGCACGAGATAATAAATGGGAGTTAATTATGTATAGATGATCAAGCATATTTTCTTATATATGATTTATCCTTTGGGCTCAAAATAGTAACTGTGGGAATATATTCAGCCGCGAAATAAACTGTTTGTTTAGCTACGAATGATAATTGACAGTTTGTCTCGTCTAACTTTTGCAACTTTTAATCGAGTACTTAAGCAGACGATTCCATATAGAAAATTCAAATTTTCTGTTTGCAGAACGATTATTACCTGCCGCCAAGATCGGCATGGTCGAGGGTACCGCCACAGACGTCTAAGGCAAACCGAGGCAGTTCCACGTGGAAGGTCGGCAGCGCTATGCTAATTATAATAGCGATGCTGGTGTTGGTCGCTGTGCTCGCCATTGCCGGATTGGCTCTTTGGATGGGAGGTGAGTTTGACGCTTTATCTATACATGTATAGGCTTTTCGAATCATATTCCTCATCTTTGCCATTACCTCGTATTATGTTTCGCGAAATTAAAATACGCTTAAACATTTTTATGATAAACGTTTGTATACAGTAGGTGTTGGGTGTTTATTCGAGATCGATGACCTTGAGGATTTAGCATTGATCATAGAAGTTTTTTTACCTTTTTAGAGTAAACTTTTTGTGGCAACGTAAATCAATTTGCTAGCTAAACATTATCCGGTTGTTCGATGTAAAAATAGTAAACTTTGCTATCGTGTAAAGAAGTTTGTAAAATATTGTTCGGTAAAGGTTACAGCTTTTTACTAATGATACTTTTTTTATCATTTTCAGCTTTAAGGACGGATTCAAAGAATGGTAAGAAATAGCGTCGAAAACGTAACAGTGAGGGACTTAAATATAAGTGAATAATATTAAAAAATGTTGTATTTCAGCAATCGCAGGCTTTGTAGGTAGCTTTAGAGTATCAAGGGGAGAAAAGTACAACCCAATGCTCAAATTAAATACAAGCATGGTTTTTCGAGAGAAAGAACAGAAGTACAAAAATATCGTAAGTTGAAATATTACCCAGAAATACGTTAAGAAACTCCTGGTCAAATGCGTTTAACACTTTATACAATGGATTTCAGTTCGAATTGTTGTTTCGAAGAAGTGTATTGGGCGCTTCGTACAAACAGGCGGTGATAGACAAATTTGAGAACAACACATTGAAAGTATTCTTCAGGTTGTACTTGGACAGGAGGAAGATCCCCAGGTCTATTACGAATGTCGAGGATACGATAGAAGATATTATAGCTAAAGAAACCTATTCCTCGTCGTCCTTATTTAAGGATATGGAACTTGATTTGACGAGCATCACAGTCAGGCGTAATTATAAAATCTTATTATTTTTATAAATTAGAATTTTTAATCCACAAAATGGAGCATTTTTATTTTTTCATTACAATTTATTTCTCTTTAATAATATAAATATTGTTACTGATTTGAACTTATCTTTGATTAAAACTATTATTTAATTAACTCATTCTATTTCAGGGATAAATCCGGAAGGAAATACAGGCCCGAAGCCAGTCCCGTCGACGCAGCAGCGCAACACAATGATAACGAAAAACGGCATACTGCGGCCCAACCGTAACATCTCCCTGATCACGAACCCAAAGAGCAAATTCAAGCCCGAGACCACAGAGGCGAACGATCCCGAGTCGGAGATCGATTTCAGCAATATCCCAACGATCAAAGGCACTTACACGGCGACCAAATTGAACGTCACTGGGTCATCGTCAGCTGCGTCCAAGAAGGACGAGCCGCTCGCGACGGCCTCGACCGTTCAACCGCAACGCATTACCGAGCCTACGACTACGACAGTTTCGAGCAGCAGTACGTCGACCGCTGCCCAAACCGAGGCTAACGCCGCCACAACTGTCAAGGTTCAGTCCTCGACCTTGGACAGCAGTACAGAGAGAATCTCCGCGCCCGAGTCGACTTTTAACGAGTTTCGCAAGCCCGATTTGGAGACCTCGCCGTGGCGGCCGATAATACCGTCTTACATGAACACAGAGCTGAGGCTGGGACCGAGCGTAGTTAGTACGTCGACGAGCATCCCGACGACGTCTACCACCACCAAGTCTACCGATCAGTCCAGTCTCAACAAATTGGGTATGAGCCTTTACTAACTTTACTGCCTCATCCTTGGTAATGGTACAGAATACTCGAGGAGAAAAAACAATACTGCTAAGATTTTTCTATATTGCTGTGCACTAATAATCATTCATAAAATAAATAACAGACGTTCAAGAAAAATATTGGTGCTAAAATATTTTCATAGCTAGCATCTGTGTAATAAATTTAAATTAAAAAGATAGAATACCTCAGAATTCAAAAGATAATTTTCTTTTTTTTATAAAATAATAATAATAAATTAAGCATAAAGTACTGGCGATGCTTGTAATTATCCAGTAAATAAAATCTTATCGGATATTTAATTAGTTTCAGGGTAAAAATAAAATTTTTCTAGTTTTTACTAAGAACGGTGATTTAATGAGAAAAGGTATTATAACAATTATTTTTAATCTTTTATCAATTACTAGCCGATATCACAAGAATGTCAGTGGATATTATGCCCGCAACGAATACCTTAGTTCCACCCATGCTGATAGGATTAGATGACGACGATAGCGTTTTCCCCCACGATCGCATCGTACCCCAAGAGATGGTGAACTTCCGCGTGAACGGCAAATTTAAGAACAAAATTCCGGGAGTAACCGAAGAGAATTCAGAAAACGACAAGCCTAAGCTCGAAGTGTCCGGACAATTGCCACCTGACACATATGATGTACGTCTGAAAGCATCGCCCAATTCCAAGCCACAGTCAGCGATTGGTTCAGAGGACGAGATCAATTATACGAGTTCAGTTTCAAATTTTCCCCCCAACTTCGAGAACGACGAGCAGCCGACTATTTTGACCGGAATCGGTGTTGCGGAACCGGTATTAGACACTGAATTCGGTAAATTAGTAATTCCTATTATTTACTTTAAGTGACGAAAAATTTTAACTTTAATTGTTTCGTTATAATTATTTTAGAAATTGAATTAATAAAACATTATTTCGTTCGTATGATTAGATCTAGAGAGTCGAAACCGGTACAGCGAGATTATGGCAGAAGAAGGCGAGGATAAACATGGATCGCCAATTGAAAATGTGGAAGAACACCAGAATCAGCCGATCTACACTAGTTACAAGACTCCTGATTTAAATGGTGGTTCGAAGCCTCCGCTGGTCAGAATTCCCGAAACTATGAAACCCTTCACCCACACTATTCCCGTAGATAAGATCAATCCCGCAAAGGAAGAAACTATGACTGCAGGTACTGCCGAGGTTGTGGATCCTGGTAGAATCGAGAAGCCAGTGATGACCGTGGGTCAGAAACCGATACCGAACCTAGAGAGAATAGTCGAAATTGAAACATTTGTGAAAGACGTGAGCGAGGAGTCGGAAAATACCTCAATTTCTCCAGAGATATTGATCGACGATGAGAAAGTATTAAAAATGACGACGACCGAAGCTATGTCGGAGGTCTTGCATCCGGATTTCAATAATGGTGAAAAATTGGTCGTCGCTGAAGAGGCTGCTCACCCTTCGAGAAATTCAACCTTTGTTAAGGTAACTTAATTAGTTAGTTCTTAAAAAATTCTATATCATTGCGAATGGAGTCAAAATTTGATTCTACAATAAATTACTATTAATTTGCGTAATACATTGAGTATATAATTTCAGGTTGATACTATCAAACACGTACCTGGATTAGCAGTAAATGTTAGTGATGATTCAGCGCAAGACAAAAATGACACAAGTGAAATTTCTAGTCAATCTACGACAACGCAACAAGCTACTAAAAATGTTTACAACGACACTTTAAAGGCTAATGTAGTGATCGACTTGGTGACGCTAGCACCTGTCAAAAGTAATACGGGTAATATCTCAAATTTTACATAATAAATTTTAATGATTTGTATTTGCGACTCGTTATTGATAACGGTATTTTAACTAATATCGGTCGTACGAAAATCATTAGTTTTTGGAAATGAAAATCAGAAAAAATTAAAAGAAAAAGTATTTTAAGTGCTACTTTGATGCTTGATAATGCTTGTAAGGAGAAACAAATTATTTAAAATTTATTTCCTCATAAAACGTATTATTTATGAGTCTATGCTTACGAGAAATTTAGAATCAACGACAACGGGAAAGAAAAAACATTGACAATCGCCTGCATCAATTTATTAAACATGATTACAGGTGTTGGTCGACCGATAAGACCGCGGCCAAAGTTCGACAAGGACAGGCGCACACCACCTAACGCGACGAAGAAACCAGTGACAAACACAAGCTCCTCGGACGATACGGTACTCCTCGAGAGACTATTCGGCTTTCAGAACGCGGAACGCGACACCTTCAAGCGCGACTCGGCCGAGCAGCAAGAAGAGCGCAACTTCGACAAGGAGCCCCTGTTGGGTACAGTCGAGCAAATCGTCGAGGTCGTGACCTCCATCAGCACCAAAGTCTCGTCCAGTGTCAAAGGCGACCAGATGACCCTGAAACTGGTCATAAGTAATTCAACTACGAATTCTTCCGACAGCGATAACGACGACAAGGCAACGATGGAAGAAACGTCGGATAGGAAAATAGCTACAGCCCAGGACAAGGATCAGTTTCTCGTGGATAGTTTGCGAAAACTTGCCGAGGTGAGGACGGGAAACGAGGCGGTGATGAAGAAGCCGAGGAACGAATCGGTGATCGTCAAAAGCAACGTTATGCCCACGAAATTCAAGCCTGACAATCTGGTGGACCTGGAGAAACTGAAGAAGATTGCAGACGTCGTGGCGAGGGAGAACAGTACGAACCTCGCGCTGCCCAAGGAGACGACGCTGAACTTTACGCTGAGCCGCGATGGAGTACCCGTCATGACGAAAACTCTGACCAAGGCTGAGGAACGGAGCGACAAGATGATATCAACTACCGAGGAGAATCAGACTAGTCAAGCTCGTGAGTACTCGAATTTTTTTTTTTATATCTTGTTGAATCCTGGATATGAGTGCTTATGATCTTTAAGTATATGGTCTTTATTGCAATTAAAGGTACTGGGGAACAGTTACTTAAGATTTATTAGTTTTCACTAGAATATATTATATTTTAAATATGTGTGTTTGTCTTGCGTATACTTATCTTCAAAATATTTTAAATATGATCTCTTGATAAAAGAATTCTTACGATCTAACAGATTTCGTGCAGTGCCCAATTTGAAAATACAATTTCATCGTAACGCAGATGTTTCATACTATCGTTGACAAACTCGATTTACATACCTTGGAACTAAGTAGAGAAAGTATATAAAATATCGTATAGATTGAATTATTAATTGCAACATTAAAGTCTGAAAAAAATCATTGCATTCATCAAAGTGAAAAAAAAGTTTGTATTGAAAATACAAAATAAAAAAAAATCATCATTTGCAACATCAGTCTTACAGCTTAACAAGCTTGAATAAAAACATGTATTTTTTTCTTAACAATTTATCCCAACAGAAACTTGCCGTGGGTTTCAATGTGGTGATGGCAAATGTTTGCCTTTTAGCGGGAGATGCAATATGCTTGGCGAGTGCGCCAACTCCGAGGACGAGGTCAACTGCACGTGCGCCGATTTCCTGAAGGCCCAACTGCTCCACAAGAAAATCTGCGACGGGATGGTCGACTGCTGGGATTATTCCGACGAATCCGACTGTGGTAATTTTTCTATATGCACGATCGAATTCGAACTGAACGTTACGCAGCTGTTTGCAAAAAATAAGAGTTGTGCATAGATAATGGGACTATGAATATTTAGTATGTCTATGAAATCCGGAGAAAGTATACACGCAAATATAACGTAGTCCTATTTTCTCGCCGCAATACTTATTTATCTACGTTTGCGCCACGAAAACGACAGCAGTGGCAGCAGCAGCAGCAAGTCTTGAATAGCTTTCGTTTCAGATTGGTGCGAGGCAGGACAATTCGTGTGTGGCAACAGCAGATATTGCGTAGACCAGTCGAGCGTCTGCAACGGAGTTAGCGACTGTCCGTACGGTGAGGACGAGAAGAAGTGCGCTGCACTGATAGACGACGAACTCGAGTCGAGTCCCGAGAAAAACTCGCAGATCTATCACGAGCTATTCGCCAAGGACAACGAGAACATCTACGGGGAGCGACTGTCGTCGATAGACCGACACGACGAGAACGTCGACGACGAGAACGACACGACCACCGAGGAGGATGCGAAGGCCGATGAAGGCTCAACGGAAAATCTGAGGGATGTGGTATCGGGTAGGGAGATCTCGTTGTCCAAGACTAGAATCAACGTATTGATTAGGGCGGATGTAAAGACTGAGGGACCGTACATCAAGTACAACCACAGGCTGGAGGTGAACAATTACAACGACAGGGGATTCCTGAACGTGAGGAAGAATGGAAAGTGGGGGAAATTGTGCCTGAGCGAAACGGACAATTTTCTTACCGAGAGGCAGCTCTCCTGGACGATCGAGGACCTTGGCAGGGCAGTTTGCAAGGCTATAACTTATCAGTGAGTAACGTAACAATGTTTGCGACATTTTTTTACTTTCTTTCGTTTAAATAACAGTACAAATGTTTAATGTCATGATTGTTTTCGACTCGATGGTCATCAATATTGTTTATAAACGATAACGACACTATAAGTAATATTAACGACACTATAATAATAAATACTTCAATTATATATTTTAATATAACTGCAACTGCAGCCATAAGAAAATAACGCTAGTCTTAGCTAATTTGAATAGAAACCTTTCGATATCGTGCTATAACTATGCTACTTATTCATAAAGTTTTATAATTTTTTTTTTGCAGAGACTTCGATAAAGTTGAAAAAGTACAAGAAGATAGCCCAGTTTTAGATAAAACCTATTATAGTCTCTCTTTGAACGACGACAAGTCGACGGACAAAACAAGCTTGATGTTCAAAAAGACAAAATGCGCAAGTGGCCAGGTACTTAAAGTCAAGTGCAAAAATTTCGAGTGCGGAATCAGAACACAAGTGCCATCTCAAGCGAGGTACGTACAACTTTCTTTCGTGCTTGGAAAAAAAAGGAAAGAATCGGAACACACTTTTAAAATGTAACTAACGCGATTGACTATATTCTTTATCTTTTAATCCTGATTTTATCACTCAATGAGTCGAATCCACAAAAAATATAGCAGTGACTCATGAGTTTTTGTCGTTCTTGTTTTTAACAAGCGCAATGAGGAATTAGTTAACCGTTAGTTACATATTATTCGTAAAATGTGCGCAAATTCACGGGGACATTTAAGAGGATGGCCTCGCTCTCGTCATTCCAGAATCGTCGGAGGTGGCAGTTCGTCGGCCGGTAGCTGGCCCTGGCAAGTGGCACTTTACAAGGAAGGCGATTACCAGTGCGGCGGGGCGATCATAAACGACAGATGGATCGTATCTGCTGCCCACTGTTTTTATCGGTATGAATTTACGAATTCTAATGTGGCCGCAGTCTTTTTTTTCGAGCGCCGCGCGCGCGCTTGCGACGATCCCCCGTGAGATCTGGTTCCGTTATGAATGAACTTTCCGTTATCATCGAATATTTATAATCCTGACGGCCGATTCCGTTACGATAAAATACATTTATTTGTATCTGAATGTAAAAAAGTAGAATGTGTGTCGTTTTGCATTCTAAATCCGAAGAAATTGAATATAGGATGAAATTTATTCTAGAAGAATATCGAGAATCTTTAATATAGATAAATATCAAGTGACCTGAATTTTAATTTAACCAGAATTCATATAATATATATTTACTTTTTATAATAGTGTATTCACATATTGGTACATGGAGAAAAATGTTGTAGCTATATTTAAGATAAAGTAAAAATATTTAATAAAAATTGCTATGTTGCGTAGCATAATTGTGACATATTTACTTTAAAGTAAAAATTGCTATATATTATAGCAAAAACCACTTTTACTAATTTTTGCTATGTAACGTACTACAGAATTTTTAGTTACAGCCATTATTAGTTATTATTATAAAAAATTTATTTTTATTTACTTCAGGAGTAGAAATATAATCTTTTTTTTTGTCATATTTATCCTATAAAGTACAATTTTTATAGAAATATGGTCCTTTTCGATAAACAGAATTGCTAAAATTACTTTGCCCATAGTAATATTTGTTATGAACATATAAGAAAAATATCTATAAGATGAGTATATCACAGTTTCGTACGCAATATAGTAATTTTTCGTATACGTCATTTTAAATATTGCTACATCATTTTTCTCCGTATAGGTGTAAATGTTTCATCTTTCAAGATCATTCTTTAAATTCTTTTGAAAAATTCTTTGTACTTCGTAATTCAAAAGCAGCGAAATACTCCTTTTTTCGATAAGATTTGATTTTAGCAAATGCATTTTCTTGATTTATTTATTCGTCGTAATTTTGTCAGAATCGGTTTAATTCCAGCTTTAGTCAACGCTGTTTTACGTCTATTCGCGTAAAAATAATTTCTTTCGGCTTCTAACTTGACATTTCACACGAATATATGTCGTTTACTAGAGCTGTAAATGCATCTTTACGCTCATAATCAAAAACAAATTAATTTAGTCATAAAGGATAAGGTAAAGGAGAAAAAAATACCCTTTTGACAGAGCGCAAGACGAGTACTGGGTGGCGCGTATAGGAGCGACCCGACGCGGCAGCTTTCCAAGCCCGTACGAGCAGATGATCAGGCTGGACTACATAATTCTGCACCCCGAGTACGTGGACAACGGCTTCATCAACGACATAGCGCTGCTGAGGCTGGAGAAGCCGGTCGTATTTAGCGATTACGCGAGGCCGATTTGTTTGCCCGCTTCGGAGCCCAAGAGCGGCACAACCTGTACCGTAACCGGCTGGGGCCAGCTCTTCGAGATCGGCAGAATATTTCGTAAGATTGCGGAGATAACTCATGAGAATACTCATGAGAGATAACGCAGACCTAATTTGAGAGAAGATTTATTTTGCCTAAACGTTTAGAATAGATCGTTTGATATATTAGCCTTTCATTTAAAAAAAATAATAACATTTAAAATTAGTATTGATGATTTTTAAATAACATTACTAATTGTTCAGAAATTCGTCTTAATGAATATATAGTCTTTGTCGAGTATTAGTTCTAACAGAGTAGAGTTTAGTAAAAGAATTAAGTTTCTTCAAGGAAACGTTGATCGCACGTACACAATTTAAATATAATAATAAAAATAAAAATGAAAAAAAAATGCATTATTTCATAGCTGACACTCTGCAAGAAGTCGAGCTCCCATTGATATCGACCGAAGAATGCCGGCGAAAAACCCTGTTCCTACCACTGTACCGAATTACCTCTGGAATGCTTTGCGCTGGCGTGAAAGACGGCGGTAGGGATGCCTGTCTCGGTGACAGTGGCGGTCCACTCGTCTGCTCTGAATCCGACAACAAATACACTCTACATGGTAAGAACGAGTTTTGAGCTCTGAATTATATTGTACAGTGGTACTGAAAGAAGTTTAGCGATCTTCATTAAAATTGAGGAGGAGAGTTTGTGGTAAAATAATTGTTTTGAGCCTTTGATAAAAAAAAAAAAAAAAAAACCCTTGCGTCCGTTGCAGGAATAACGTCGAACGGGTACGGTTGCGGCAGGCCAGGCAGGCCGGGTGTCTACACGAAGGTGCACCACTACATAGGCTGGATCGAGCGCGTCACCTCGCGTACCGACGTACCGTCCACGGTGACCAGCTGCAAGGGCCATCGCTGTCCACTCGGCGAGTGTCTGCCCAAGTCGCGGCTCTGCAACGGCTTCCTCGAGTGCTCGGACGGCAGCGACGAGCGCGACTGCGGACCCAGAGCCCGATAACCGCGGCTTCTACCCTGCACTCACCTCCTTCACCCCCTTCACCCCCCTCACCGCCGATCACGGAAAGACTGACTTTTTATTATATATTAACTGTATTAATTATTAGCCCCTGACGCGGCACTGTTAACGATGATATAGTGGCGTAGACCAAAGGGCTTCGGATATGCGGAGAACGACGATTGGATATACATATATTACGAGGAAGCTCAATATAACTACGTCTTTTCGTGTGTTTACCTTTTAAGATTTCCGAGTAATAGGATTTGAGAATGTTTTGTATTACGCGGATGCAGAATAGTTTTGTGCGATACACGGCTAAACATTTCACCGGCGCATTTGTGTACGTCATCGATCGTCGACTGAATCTTCTTCCCGAGATTCTGCTCGGCTACCACGACCCCGAGTTCGAGATGAAAGGCTCGACTTTGATACGACTTGACCGTCTTTCGAAATAATATTATACCTACGTTCCAGACGAATTGTATTCTAAACTTTCGTATTCGACGGTGCGCACGAGTTAAATGTTAAATAAATCGATGCTGAGCGCATGTGAAATGTTTATCCGATCTTGCATTGAATTATTCCATATAAACAGAAAAGGAATTTGTTAGTTAAAATTGTTTAAGTACCTTACTGTATGCGTTTATGAATTTACTTTTAAGGATTAGAAACAAAATTTAGTTTCATTTATTTATAGTGTTAGATGAGTATTGCTACAATATTCGTCATCATTAATTCATACTTCATTTCACGATATTATAACAGTAACTAGTTCTGCGTAAAAATAATAAAAAAATTGCATATTGGTACGGAAATGAAGTGATTGACGCGCTATTAATGCTTATATATGCAATTTTTATCGTGTACTCAAATCATTTCTTTAACGAACAAAATAAATTTTATCTTATTTTTTTCTTAAAAAATATTTGTAGAATAATTGAAAGTTCTGAAATTTTGAAAGACTTCCCCCTCGTCGAGTTACTCACCTTTGCTCACTAATTGCGTAAAATACTATTGTACATAATTTTGTAGAAACATAGAAAAATTTCATAAATAAATCGATCATAGCTCTTATACAAACGGGTGATAAGCTTGGATTTCAATTCCCACGCATAGAATAATAAACAGAAGAATCTACTTTTTTCAGACGTTAATTTAGCGTTTGGGAGTAAAAGATAAAAAAAGTTAAAAAATAGGAGAATAGTGCATTATGTCACAAGGGTGGAGAGTGCAATATTATCTCTCGAGGGATAATCTTACAGCCCGAGCAAAGCGAGTACTTTTCCACACACAAAAATACCATTTTGCTCACGCATGGGTACGCTAAATAGCCTTTTACGCACGTTGTTTGAAAAAATATTGTACGCAACATATGCGCTCAGGTTATCTCCTTCGCCCACTAGTTACGTAATGTACTATTGTTCCCGAGTAACATACGGTACTTTATTCCGGATAAAGAAATTTTTATTCCCCACTAGCAAAAAAAATTCAGTCTACGGGGAATAAAGATTTCTTTCCCTACCTAGGAAATAGTAACTCCATTTCTTCCCTGTTATGAGGGATAGAAAGTGGCTATTACAGGGGGGTCAAGAGTAAACTCCTTTATTAAATTATTATTCAACTTTAAAACTATACGACCTCTATGGCATTATATTTTTATCTGAAAAACCTAGATTCTTCGATTTACTTTTCTCTATAGCTTATATTTATATTACCATAATTTACATTAAAGTATAACCGTTTTTTTCAGTATCAAGCTTTTAATTTATTTTCTATATATAACGTTAAACTTTTAATTATACTTACTATTTTGAGATTATTGTCCGTTAGTCACAAAAAAGAATAAAACATTATTAAATTAGCGATGTAACACTAGTTAAATAAAAGAAACTAATTAATTTGATTCATCTGTACCTAAATGTTAATAAGCTGATCTTAAGCAATATTATATGTTTTATAAAAATAATACTAGTTCAATGTATATATATAGTAAATAACACAAGATTTCTGTGCTTAAATGAATTAATTCTTCTATAAATTAAGAGCTTTGTTTTAAATAAAGGTAACTTTTTTTTAATTTTATTGTTACTTAAGCGTTATATTCTTTTAATG
Source organism: Megastigmus stigmatizans (assembly GCA_900490015.1). Taxonomy (NCBI): domain Eukaryota; kingdom Metazoa; phylum Arthropoda; class Insecta; order Hymenoptera; family Megastigmidae; genus Megastigmus; species Megastigmus stigmatizans. The sequence continues at coordinate 6,743 of UELV01131417.1, read as the reverse complement.
ATCAAATGTACCAAATTTTCATTGGACACGGCAATGTGAACACTTTTTTAGACTGTGATTGGTCAAATGTATCCAGACACTATTAAAGCAGGTCACTCATTAACCCATGTCCAGTCACTGGGTCTTTTACCTTATATTTGAAATTCCGTTTGAAAAATTGTTTTCGAGTGACTTTTGGATGTGTTATTTCTGAAACTATTTTGAAATATTAGAGAAAATTGTTATTAATATTAGAAAAAAATATTAGACAATTTGAAATGATTAGCAATTATAGATAATTCATTTGAAAATTTCATTTTATATCAATCAGTAGTTTAAAAAGTACATTAAAAGTGTTAAAAAGGGTCATTTTATCCAACTATACACTATATAAGGTCCGTGGTAACATATATAAATACATTATATTACGTAATATTATATACCATACATTTTTAATCGAACAAAACCAAATCAATCTATACAGACATTTTAATTGATGCAGCTTCTCAAGCTGTTGTAAATAATATTATTTTAATTTAAACGATCACGTTGTTTAAAATTTAATCTTCAAAGGTAAATTGTTAAGTAATTCTTTTCATCAAAATTTAGCTTATTTAGAATTAACACACCCAATTTCTTTTATTTTTTCATATTAGTATATTATACTCGTAAAGTTTACATAAACATTTTCTGCGTTGATGATTAAAGAGCTAATTCATTATATGCGATAACCTTGAACTGTATTTGTGTACATATTATCTACTTACTTATACGTTAGTTAGTTTGTATAATTTTTTAATTCCTATTAATTCTTATAACGCACTAAAAAAACTTCTATGTATTTGTACTGCAATAGAAAAATTTAAAAAAAAAAACTATTAAAGCAAATGCAAAAAGTAAAGACAAGAAAAATATATTTAGAGAATGTCAAAGATTGCTTTAATAGAAAAGTGTTATTTAACTATCACTTTATTAATGGCAATTATAAAATCATAAGGTGAATAATATATAATATAGTCTACATAATAGTTTCTATTTTCAACTATGTTTATTTTCTTATAAAATTGATATTAACTTTATTTTTGAAGATATAACTTAAGTATAAATAAATATAATATGTATTTACTACTTTTATTAACATTTTCATATATACAGAATTAAAACCTTTTGTCTTACACTATTGGATAAAGTATACTTAATTTTTGTTAGAAAATTGTGACTTTTGCATAGCTGATGTAAATTCTTCCCCTCGCTGGAAAAAGATCTTATCTCGACTTTTCAGTTTGAAATAAATATTATCCATAAATTGAAGTTGTTTACATTAGACTCCAAGCAGATTAATCTTAATTTTCTAGATTAAACAGTTTCAAGAAATCTAAAATATAACTTTAGCGTATTTTTATAGTAACTTATGTATCTTATACTTTAAAGAACATTAATTTAAACTTATTTTAATATTTCAAATTTTTGTAATGAAAATGTTTGAAAATATATTTTTAAGAACCGATTTTTTATGGAACATAATAAATGTATTCGTTCACTTACCTTTACATTATTGATTGTATTGCTTATAGAACTGACATGTGAACCTATCCCTGTATATTACCAAATTTTATTCTAGCATTCCTTTAAACATTATTATTGACTACGTATCTATGCATTATAATTTTATTGTTATAGGCGTCAAAGGCTAGAGGCGTGTCGGTTTTTGGTAATTTAAAATAATATTTTACGACAATGAAATTTAAAGTTTCAATTTGTTATCCTTTTAGACAAATACCTAACTTTGTTAGTTTCTGAAATTTTCATACCTAATGTTTTGTGTTCTGTAGTTGAGGGAAAATAAAGAATATTTTTTGCGTCGATACCGATAAAACAATTTGTAAGGCATAAATGTCTTTAAAATATTTTTGAATGCAAAAGCTATATACCTAATCTGACTGAAATATTTAACTGATTCCTTTTATTTTTTATTTGTATCTTGTTAAATATTGTGAGATATAGCGTGTTACGTGTGTTTATTAGTTCATTCGGTCGGAGTGAACTAACAGTGCTTTCTCGGTAGTCCGCTCTAATCTACCGCGTCGCCGTCGTCTCGAAGCGGTCCTCTTCGGCGCAGAGTGCAATATTCAGTACCTACCTGCGAGGAGAAGGCCTGCGCCGAACGCAACAGTAGCCGACACGACAAGGCGATACCCGAGGTGTTCGCCCACGTCCGTGACAACTGAAACAATAAAGTTTAATATAGTACGAATGTAAACTATCGATCTCCGCGAACCAAAGCTCGCATAATTTCTTAAGATATGAACTACGTTAATAATATTGTAACGAGCAGTAGAGCCTTGTAAAACGCAATTTTGATTATGATAATTTCACTTTTGCTCACGAAGATCGATAGTTTGACAAAGTTCAATTTTCATATTAAATTGACAAGCCTTTATCAGTTATATATAATAAGTTTAAATCAAAAGAATATTTTTAAAAGATCCTAATAGGATTACGATCAAATGAAACTCTTGGTTGACTCTAGATATGTGACTAGATATGTGCCTTTCACAACTAAAGAACTTGATACTTTTTGATTTTGTTTCTTTATATCGTATATATTTAGATAAAATGTTAACAATAAACACATTATCTAAATTTCAGAATGAGAATCAAATTTTACATAGAATCGCGTCGTCATTTTAGACCCACCATTGTTGTGGAATTTAAATATAATTAAATTTCCCAATATTTTATGTCTAAGAAAATATTGTCTGATATAAGTCCTTATACTTGTGGAGGCTCAGATGTCTAGAGTCGACAGACATTCATTTAATCGTTATCCCATTAGAAGTTTTACAAAATATTGACATGCAAAACGATCAGTAGATTCATTCAAATTAAATTAAAAGAATTTTTATGTAATAGTATTCAGGTTACAATCTAAAGTGAATAATTTACCTTGTACAGCATCGATTAGATGTAATTTTATTTTGCACAGCATCTGGCTGACAATTTTTAACAAGATTCTGTAGAATATCTCATATGTAAAACGTACATCTTACATACAGAAAATAATCAAAACAATGCAGTATAAAAATAATTTTCAAACTTTCTATTTATTAATATTAAACATTTTGCACGTGCTGCGGTAGAAAATTCTTAAAACAATACAATTTAAAAACTAACGTTGTACATTTCCATTTATTAACATTTAATATTTACATACGATGCATAGACATGCAACTTTCTGCTTTCAAATCGCTGCTTACAAAAATAATTATTATCAATTATTAAAATATAAAATTTTAAATAAACAAATATACACGAATTTATTTATAAATATAATAAATACATTATAATTTTAAATATATTTCATAAAAAGGACATAACGAAAATATAAATATCTTTCCTTTTGGAATATGCTAATTGTTACAATTTTCGCATGGATTCGATGGATCCCAGTTACACTTATTGCTGACGGTACTCGTTTTCCCAGGCGTTTATGTCCTTCTAATATTATTTTTTTTTGCCATTGCTGCCATTATATGCATTTATTCGTTATACAAAATGCTTGAGTACAGAGAATTTGATAGACAATGAAAATAAAAAATAACATAAAATTTTTTGTCAAAATACTCGCACAGGCTCGAAAATCTGTTATTTATTCTTTGAAAATTATTTTAAATACATTATACAATAAAATAACATTTTATATCACAAATACAATAAACAGCATTAGAACAAGTTAAATATATGTTTACTGAGAAATCCAGCAACATTTACAATATATTATAATAAATTAATAACTTATGTTATATGTACATAATTTGTTATATATTTTGGAATCGTGATATATAGCATCGTTGAGTTATTCTGTACCATATTTATACTTTACTGACTTCTGCAACACAAGATTAATAATTGTGACCGGTATAAATAAATGAAAATGATTTCTACATTATACCAATTTAAAAAAATAACGTATAGCTATTAACTTATTATTCTTAGCGAGTTGTTTATTTAAAGAATTCTACATATGTGTAAGTCAGAATGAGAGTGGCGTAAGTCACATATTACTCATTTTGACATATTTGATGTCAAAGATTTTATAGTCAATACATTATAATTACGTGCTATTGTTTAGATTGTTTATAATTTAAACAAAAGAGCAATGTAGACACTTTTTAAGGATGTAAGTAATAGTTTCAGTTTTAAACAATCAAAATATCTCAATTTTTTTTAAATTGTGATTTATGCTACTCTCATTCTAGCCCACGCATATTGAGAAAGGAAAATGAATAACCAGCTATCTATTAAATAATACCAATGTGATACGTAAACTTTAGTAGTGTTATAATTAACTCCAATTTATAATAAAAAATTAATAAGAACTCAATTCATAAATTTAGAAAAATTAAATAATCTTTTAATAATTAGTTAACATTAAATCCCTTTTTCTTTGGCAGATCCCTTTAATTAAAATAATTAAATTTTCATTTCATATTTGGGACAGAACGAAATGAATTTAATTATTTTAAGTAAAGGGATTTGTAATAGAAAAAGGGATTTAACTTTTAACTAAAATAACTAGCAGTTATGACCGCCCTAACCGGTATACGAACGTTCGACGGCGGCAGTACGAAGTGAATACGCATCCTTCAGATGCGTACTAGAGACTGATTCGCGCGAAAAGCATTCATACGCGCAAATAAACCTCAAAATCGATTTCAGCGGGTCGAATTGATCGACGAGCAAGAAAGTATGCCGGCCTTATGTTCGAAATCGAGCGGCATTGTACAGATATATTGAAGCCGGTAAGTGTGCTGAAGAACAAAAAAAAAAGGAAAATAGAACAATTCGAGAAAATGTCGAAAGTAATTTAATGAAAGACTCTACAGAAGATCAGATTGATTATATTTTTAACCACTGTCTGGAAATACGAAATCATCAAACACATGGAAAAAAATAAGTCAAATTTCGTGGATAACACAGATAAAAGCATATAACGAGATCATGAAAAATTTTATAAAATGGAAATTGGACGAGTAGCTTTCTGGTTATCCAACTTCCAGACTTTGCCGCGTAAAATATTAAAGTACGTGGCGAGCGGGGCGTAGCTGTATGCATCCGTATAAAGTGCCGTGCTCCACACGTCACAAGAAGAAAGTAGCATTCGAATCAAAAGTGGAGAAAGAATCAGATGACGAAATTGTGAATCCGAATAAAAAGAAGAAGAACAAGGAAAACGAAATATTGAGATCAAAAAGCCTACTAGAAGATTCGGTAGACAGAGACTGTTAACAAATATCTATGATAAAGACCACTTCGTCAATACTCTTCTCTATTACGGTTCCAGCGAAGAAAGGGGGATCTCTGAAGCATACATCAATGGAGATGAGTGTTGCCATGGTGGCAAAATAGAAGATTTACGACTTCGGTGAGTGTTTGAAGAACGGAAGAAAGGATTGGTGGCGCCAATCTCCATTCAGAGCGTCCATAGTGTTATCGTCAAAGGACCAAACTACGATGAATTGGGTATACAAGTTGTCTTTCACATTAAAGGTAGTCTAAACCTCGAAAAAAAGCAAGAAAGTGGAGACGTCCAGTCAATCTTTTGCACTGAGAAAAATGTTACAATAAGATTTATTATAAGTTTCAGAAAAATTACTATAATGTTTAGTAGCGGTGAGACTTACTTCCTTTATGTCGATTTTTATTATGAGTGTATAAATTATTAATACATTTTTAATAATTTTTGTAACTACTAATTATTAAAGATATTACAACATCGAATAAAAAGTACTACTTAACATTATAAAAATTGGTTACAATAATATTTCAAACAAATTTTATCAATTCTTATTATAGCATAGTATAATTTTTATTTTGTAACATAGTTAAAATTATTACAAACATATCAAAAAGTGTCATTTTTAAAAATAACCATCTGAAAGTAAGAAGTTTTAATACAGAATATAGTAAAAAGTATTTTCCTGTTTGATATGTACTGCGCTAATTGTCTGGTTAAGTTGGCGCCTGGTTAGGTTAGGACTCTCCAATGGCGCGTAAAAAACGCTGAACACGCGTCATTGCGGTCGTTATAGTTAATTATGCACTGAAATAGTAAGCGTATTCAAAAGAATTTTGCACGAAAAAGATATCTAATCTCACTTTTAAATTTCACTTAGCCCACACAGCATGAAAGAAAACAGAAATAATTACATGTAATAATTCATGAATTAATACATTAAAATGATTTAGAAAGAATTTTAAAAGGAAAAAAAAATAATTTTAAATTAATTCTAAGAATAATATCTGAAATCCTTACAAGAATCTTTCAAAAATAATTCAAAAAAAGAAAAAAAGTCTTACAAAAAAGTTATTTCACGAATTAATTCGGAAAGAAGTTTGAAAAGATTTTTTGAAAGAAAACATGAGATAATTCAGAAATTATTGCAAGTATTATATTATGAAATAATTCTGAAAAAATTTCAAAAAGATACAAAGTAATGTTTCACAAAAATAATTCTGTATCTATTCAAAAACCTTTCATGAGTTATTTCAAGAAATCTTCCGGTAAGCTTACCTGAATTAATACAAGAAATAATTTAAAATTGATTTAGTAATAATTTGTGCAATGATATTTTTCAAAAAAAAATAGCGTAAAATATAATTACACGAATTAATTCCTAAAGGAGTTTGAAAAGATTTTTTGAAAGAAAACAAAATAATTAAGAAATTATAGTCAGTATTATATAATGAACTCCTTTCAGAAT
>UELV01131411.1:0-15614 GCA_900490015.1 Megastigmus stigmatizans | reverse complement strand
GAGGAGGAGGAGACGGAGGTAAGGAGCAAGAGAAGTATGAAAGTGATCGGTATTCAACGAGAATATTCTTCCCTATTTCATGCGAACTCAGAAACGGAACTGATAAAGAAGGTAGACGACTTAGGAATCATCAATATGCGCTATCCCATGAATTATCCATGTTTCTTCTTTTTTTTTTCTTCTATGCAAATACTGAAATACTTTTTCCGGCTCGCTCTCGCAAAAATGTGATTCATCAAAGCTACGGAGCGTTTGATCGATGTCGTTTTTCTCGATTGTTAAGCCGACGTCGATTTCGAAAGGCCTTTTTTATCAATTTTTGTTTGATATATTTGATTCCTCTCCTATATCCATACTCATATACTTGAAAGAAAAATCTCAACGTTTTATTAAATGTTTTCAATAAAGCAAATTATTTTCTTATACTTTATATGGAAAATCTATAAATTTTCATTGTCATCATGATTTACAAAGTATGGTACAAAACAAATAGAAAGTATTTTAAAAAATTTTAATCTAAAATCTTTAAATAATAATTGAAAAGAGTGAATGCAATACCTATCTACTTAAAAAGTCAATAGTCTTTAAAACCCACGTATAGAATCATCAACTCAAAATTCTACTTCATAATAAAACAGATTTCCGACTGTTTTATCGCAACACAAAGATGCTCCTGTACCTTTTCAACGAATGAGCGCAAAACAACGCGTTACATCTCATGATACGCCAAAAGACTGCGGCGCAGCAGCGCAGAAAAAAGCGGAACGAAGTTTTATTTGAATTACGCCCGTACTAGCATATTTTAGCATATAAGCGCGAAGGAGGACGAGTCACGAGAGAGAGACAGAGAGAGAGAGAGAGAGAGAGAGAGAGAGAGAGAGAGGACCGGATGACATGCATCTGATCCAGTCGGCAGCGACATTACAGCCGAAAAGTTAAAAGGGGAAAAAGGAGGGTCGGCGGGCACGCGCAATACCCCGAGAGGAAAACTCGCGCTCGTGGCAGTAACATAGGGCGAAACCGCAGACGCGCGCTTCCTCGACATGTTAATACTAGGATTTCTCCATCTCTCTCTTTCTCTGCTAGTCCTATATATACATGTATAGATGGTACACGGTTGGAAAAGGTCCGTCGAGTATGCACGTATGTAGAGGCGTGCAACACGTGTGCCGAGCAGAATACATTTTCGCGGAATAAGTCGTCCCCCAGGAGAGATTCGGCCGACTTTTTGCCGGACTTCTGCGGCCGCTCGCTGCATCTGAAATGTATAGCAGCCAGTTCGCTGTCTGCGTGTACGTCCGTGTGTATATGCCTGTATCCTAAGTCATCGTGAAGGAGCGAAAGAGAACAAATATATATAGCGTCTGCTAAAAATTTTCTAAGCGATCGATACCGTATAATGTGCGAACATCGAGTGTGCCTGTGTGTGATAACACTACGTGCGGGAGAATACAGCTGTGAGATGCATGTAAATCTGCCTCTAAAAGCGGCTGCTGCGTAATTACGAGGAAGGTGGCCTAATGATGTTTTGCCGATTACGGGGCTAAACGTCGATGTTCATTGAAAAATAAATAATAATAAAAAGCAGGCGGTTATGTACGTTTAGACTTTACCGTTGGTATTATGAAGAATATCTATAAATGCTGTAAAAGCTATTTTTGGATTTTCATAGATTCTTTTGGATTTTATGTTTAAGTCAAAATCGCCTGCTTTGCCGGCATTAATTAAGTTTTTTAAGCTTCCTTCTTTAGTAAATGAGTTGATTTACTTGAAACCTTGGGAAATTACAGTATTTGTAGTATAAATATATAATTGCATGCGCATATATAAATAATTGTATTTATAAATAGATAATTGCATGTACATATGTAAATAGAAATATTTATGAAGGTGAAGTAGTGATATTATAGTTGAGTAAAATAAAAAATAAACATAAAAAGAACGTTGCGAAGATATTGGTATAATCTTGCCAAGTTAAATTAAGTATTGAAAAAAAATAATCAACAAGACTTAGTGACGTATAGAATTTATTGTATTATGGTAATTGAATAAATTAATTTATTTATTAATTTATTCATTACAGTTTTTACATGTTTAATGCCATTAGGAGTGGGAGTATGTTAGAGAGAACTATTTCATTCGTAATGCTATTTCTTCTATACCAGGAGCACATGCAGCTGAGCACCTGTATGAAGTACTTAAAACCGTCCTTTGAAATTATCTGGTTATCTGCGGCTTTTTTTATCTTGTATTTGTCTGTAGGACCTGTCCAGGTGCTACAGACCTTTGGTATTAATATATACATTTATAACACATACACAAATTATTTTATATATTTTAATTTTTATTGTATAGGTTTTAAACTCCATAGGTGATAATTTAGTGCTGACATAGCTACTAACATGTTATAGAAAATTATAAGCATATACATATTAATCATAATAATTAAATAAATATTTTTTACCTATAATTTGTGTAGAACTGACTATCCGTGTTTAAAATCCAGCTGTCGAATGTTAGTAGCTCAAGGAAGACGATTCTGATTTGCGGCTAATACATCCTTTCTCCCGTTTACCTTGCTGTCACAGCGGCTATTAAATTTTCCATCAGCGTCTCCCGCCACGCTCCCCCTTCCTGTACGACCCGCGCGCATTTTCCTCTCCCGCGACCCGCACAAGACTGTATACAATTATATACATACCTTTTCCAATATATTAGCGATGTATTGGCAATATACTGCTTATCATCAAATATCTAACTTTTAACTGAATCCACCAGATGACTAACATCTTAATTATGTTTCACGCATGTATCATGGCTGTAGGATTAATTTTGGCAAATAAAAATTTACCAACTAAGTAACTAACGTTTCAGACAAAAGATATTACCTTTTCGTAGTTTACAGAAATTTGTTTCGTTATCGGCGCTTAAGTTATAATCGTTATATCATCATATAATTGTCAATCAGTTAAACTTGGTTTGACATCCTAAGTTTCAGTTTTATTAATTTAACCCATTAACGACCAATATTTTAGAATCATGAAAAAAATTTTCCCGTAATATTTGAACATCGATTGCACTTTTTTGCAGTATTTTGAATTATTGCCATTGCATTTTCCTTATGAAAAAAATTCATAAAGTTGAAAATTTCCCAATTTTGTAACTTTTTTTCGTGAAAAACACGCCATATTTTTTTTCAGGAGTATTTTAACAAAAAATCGGTATCACCATTCGAAAAAATAGCTCAAAATATGTCGGATATGATCTTTTTCAAATTTTTTCAAACCATATTTTAGTTGAAAAAAAGCCTTGAAAAAGATGTTGACAATTCGGGGTCTTGGTCGTTAATGGGTTAATAAGTCTTTCCGAAACTGAAATTTATGTGACAATTAACTCTCGGCAGTAGCATGAATGACGCAAATTCCTTTTTAGTTATTTATTTATTTATTTATTTATTGTTCGCCTTTAATAATTTTTAAATACAAATATGAGAGAATTAATTTAAATTTAAGTAAAATTCACAATTCATTATTAATTGAATACGTAAATGATCGATGACATAAATAAAAGCAGGTTTTATTTCTGCTAATTAATTGATAATAATTAGCATGCCGATCAGTTTCATGTCATATATTAAAGTTTCTGTATCAACCATCTAAAAATAATTTTAAAAATATTTATTCAGTTCATGAGTATGATATTCTCGAATGAAAAATAATTCAACCTTCATATTCTTTCCAAAACTAACATTCCGGAAAATTTTCACAAAAATCAATTGTACCAAACTTTATAATGCATCTTTGAAAACTCGAATTCGAACAGAATTTTTGTGCGCTACGTCGCATCCGTACCGTCAAAATCCAGTTAAAGGAATTTTATTTAAAATTACGATCGAATTAAACGTCACTTTTGCGACTGTCACTACATTTTGAAAAAAGGAGAGTGCAGCATAAATGTTTCTCTGCTGCACGAAATTGAAAACGCATCGCAAGAGAGAGTCTCGTCGGGCTCGACTGGGAAGAGCGAAAGTCTCGCGCATCGTAACGACTCGCTTTACACGGGCATCCAACATTCATACACAAATATTGTATGACTGCTCCCTCGCACCTTCGGAAACACTATTACATAAACGACTTTCAGACCCGCCACTGCAACTCCCCGAGGATCCAGACGAGCGCGAGAAAAGAGATAACAACAATATACGCGTGGATATAGAAGAAGCGCTCGCGCTGGATTAAAAAGAGAGAAGGACGGTAGAAAAAGAAGCAGTTATACTTTGTCGTGCATGCACTTGTACATATACGGAGGTCACGAGCCAAAAGAACATGCATGCATATCTCGCAGCTCACCTTCTTTCTCTTTTCTATATCATTTCTAGCGACGCTGCGATAAAAAGCTCTTTGTGAGCCCGCGTTTTTTTCTTTCCCACCCACACGCGCAGCACACATTCCTTTTGGGATCGCGCGCTCCGCTATTTTTTTGTGCCGCCGCGCCACATCGCTGTTATTCATTCGTGCGATTTCGTGGCTGGGACGCGGCCCATGCACACACGTTCACCCGCAAATGCGCGGCTGCCATGCGGGGGAATTCAAAAGAACGAAGTTCGCGCGCCTTTTGCAGATTTTCTGAAGATTTAATGCTTTACTCTTTGGCTTTATGTGTTTTGCTTGTTTTGCCGTCAGTTGGTGTGGATGTCGTTTTTTTTAAGAGCGTCTACTTGCGCTGGTTTAGTTTCAGGGGAATGGTTTCATTCGAATGCCAACTTTATTATTCGATAATCTCAACTTTTTATTTTCTATAGATTTTTGTATGAATTGAGTTTATTTATAGAAATACAGATAGCGCGATGTCGCTATATAAATATAATTATGTTCGGATCGCGAGAGCGCTGATGTTTTGCAATGTATGAGATGGGAAAAATCCGTGGGTGTCCCGCTTAACTTTTATCTTTTGATGAGCTCTAAAATAAGTGTTAGCGCTGCTTTTTATTTTCGCTGGGTAAATTACATTTCTATTTTACAGAATAAATGTATGCTTCGACATAAAGGGCATATGCGATGTTACCAGAGATAAACATCTAGTTTACGTAATCAGATTTTCGCAGAAAACAGCCCCTTAAAAGCCTTTATACAATTTTATAATATGCAATGCACTAACTGAAACTCCCCATTTCTGATAAATGTACCTTTCATGTAATAATCAATTTAACGAGGTCACGATAAAATGAAATCCTTAGAGTAAATTTTCAAATATATTAATTTCATCGTTTTAAAAAAAAAATTAAAAAATTAATTGAAAATAATTGCCTAATAAAATATTTGTCAGTTTCTACTTCTACACAGAAAGAAGTGGTTTGGTAAAGTTTTCAGTTACTAAGTTGTTATTTAACAAGAATAATATTATGTTAAAAATTTTCTTATATTTCTCACTAAATTTAGCAATAATGTATGGTAATTGTAGGTTTGCGCTCGCTTAGTCTTCACAACACGATGATAATTAGAAATTATTTTAATATAAATATTAAATAATATTAATGTAAATAATAATATTCGGGTACTAATATAAATAATCAGTTTAATGTACTAATAAAATTATTTCATCAAATTAGTGAAGTAAGATCAGATTTTCTGTATTTATAGCAAGACAGCGCTTGGTATAAGTTTTGATAAGAGATTTTGTTTGTGCGATTTTGTTTATGTAAGTACAATGGCAAAACTCGTTCCTGCTGAGTAATTTCCGGAATATTTCTTCTGCAATGCTGCAGTACTATCGAAACGCTCATAAAAACAGTCTAGAAATGTTAAAAATATTCGAAAATATTTTACGTCTTTTTTACGGCCATGTATATAATATCTCGACGAATCAATACGACTTAGCAAGCTTTCAACAAACATTCTACAAAAAAACTCGGTACACAATTAATATCTTCCTGATAATTATTTCCGCACATACTTCAACGCATTCCCCCCACATTTAAGAGCACATTGCTTCACATTTTATCTGCTTTTTCCGCGGCATAAATCCGCATATCCCGTCGCGAACGTGCAGACTTTTTCAATAAAAAAAAATTAGTAGCGTTCTATTTACAACGCAATACCCTTATACTCCCTCCTCGAGGGAAAAAAACGAGCGCCACGCCATTTCCAGTATTCGCTGTGCATACTTAGCAAGAATAAGTATAAAAAAAACGTAGCGAGGAAAAACAGAAGCCCAGAAAAACTTGTTTCCTTACTCTCTCATTCTCTTTCTCTCTTTCTCTTTCATTCTCTCCCACGGCATTTTTGCCCCTTGTTTTCTTTACGCGCATAATAAGAGGCGGAAAATAACGATCAGAATACTTTCTCCCGTCCTAAAGTCTAGAGATTCGCGTCGTCTCAGACTTCTTTCCGAGAGGAAAAGGTAATTTACTGCCGCGTCGTTCCTCCGCACTTTCTCTCTCGCTTAGGGCTGTAAAAAATAATGCAAGCCGCGTGTTGAGCGAAGGTCCAAAAGAGTAAGAGAGGCAGTGAGAGAGGAAGAGAGAGATAGGTGGGAGTAGTTATGAGAGAGAAAAGGCAAAGGACGAAGGGGATGCACTTAGCTAAATGGGCCGGACTTTTTACAGGCTATCGGTTAAATGCAGCATGCAAAGTGTGTTATGATTTTTCTTCTATGCAGAGCCTGTAAATCATCTCTCGGGGACCGGGTAAACTGCTGCCGCTGCTCCGCCAAACTTCATTGTTATGATTTTTGCTGGGATCCTTTTTGCCGACGCCGAGTAGCGCGGCATAAATATTAATCGCTTGTATCTCTTATTTAAGATACCTGCGATTGGAGCAGCGTGCGACTCTTAATAAATTATAGACCTTTTTCTTCTTGTGAAATTGAAATTTCAGATTGGCTTTTAGCCTGGATTCTGGAATTTTTGTTCGAGTTACTGCTGTATAATTTTAGAGCTTAAAAATTTAAACTCACCACCGTATAGATATTCTTTGATTGAATATTTTTCTTATATTGTTCTTTACATGCTTCATTTATTATTCATATAAATATAATATAACTTGATTTCAATCTATAAACGTACAAAGTATGCCAGTAGAATAGTATTGAGTACAGTCGGACAATGTATGCTTATTAATATTACCCATATGATAATTACTTTAAACGTGTAATATCAATAGGGGCTGGTGTCGAGATTTTTCTTTCAAATATATTCTTTTAATTTTATATCAGCCCCTTAACTAACAATAAAAGTTTAGTATTTGTAATTAATATACAAGTACTTTTTATGTATTACTTTCAAATTTATTTACTATTTCGAATATATTTGTAACGCTCACACGTGTTTTTAAAAAACAAAATATTAGATTCTACGTTAAAGATACATACACAAGCACACACTGCATTGTTGGAAGAAAAAAAAATTTTTTGCCGATACAAAGCCTCCTCTACGTAACGAGGAAGCAAGAGATTCTATACAATTAGATAGAATAGCTTGAATTTAATTAGCATATCTCTCACTCTCGGTAATTTTTACAAATTAAATTAAAAGGAGAATGAAGTCTCTCAATGAAATAAAACGTAAGGTCTCCACCTTTCTCTCCCTCTCTCTCTCTCTCTCTCTCTCTCTCTCTCTCTCACACACACACACACACACACTCTCTCCTATCTCACTCCACTAGGCAGCTTGTAAAAGCAGAAGATTTTCTAAACCATGAAATTGTACCTGCAGCAGCATTGCGCGCGCGTGCGCCTTACGGAGAGAGAGACACGTGTTCGCATAAACGGAGGAGGAGAGCAGCAGCAGCAGCAACGGCGAGGAAACGCGCGCGAGCGAAAATACGAGCGGTCCTCGCCCGAGCAAAATAGAGATTTGTATGCAATGATAAAATTAAGGGGAGTGGGAGCTGTAGTAGGAAATTGAAATTTACCGACGACACTTCGCCGCTGTAATTTGCAAATGCGCTTCGGTCTGGCCGCACTGGGGGGTTGGGTGGGAAGTATGCGAGCGAACGCGTTGTTGAGGTGCCTTAATTATAAAAAAAATGAGATTTCACAAATCAAGCCAGGAGCCCGGCCCGGCCGCACTGCAAGAGGTAATTTCTCTAATGTCGTGTATGCGATTACCATTTTTACATTGCGCTGAATTTCCAGCTCGCTTCTGCCGCTCTACCGCTTTCTCTCTCTCTTCCTTTCTTCTTTCTTTCTTTTTTTTTTTTTTTTGGGACCTGCACTTGCTAAGCAAACCTCCATTCAAATTAGTCTGATCAAATAGGGAATTTTTCACTTGCAACTTTGCCATGGCATGCATGATTTTATTAACGTTGGCCAATTTTTTTTTCACGCCAACTTTCTGGCTCTAGAAAGCTTATAAATCAAATTTCAAGTTAATACTTGCTCTCACGTTCGGAAATGTGATTGTGGGCAATTTCATTGATTAAAGTAGAAATATAAATTTTACACGACAAAAATTCGCTACAACTTTAGATAAAAAAAAGAAGTTGAAGCATATAATAAGTACACGTTGAAAAATTGAATAGACAATATACAATATAATGTATAACTGGATCGGGTGCTCGATAGAGAATTCCACAAAAACGTGTATGATCTAATTTCGATCTCGCTTCTTCATAAATTGATTAAAATACTTTATTTCCCATCTTTTTATAGTATCATACAAATGCTTACATTCGTAAATCATCGATTTATCAATTTTCACTTATAAAACACGAAGCATTGCATCGCTTCCCCGTTACCATCTGGCTTTATTAACAAAAAACTCCCTCCTTAAACACCCCCACGACCAAGGCGTATAAATTTATGACGAAGGAACAAAAAAAAGTTGAAAAGCAGCAGCCAATGAAGCAAAAGGGGATAGAGGGAGAGAGAGAGAGAGAGAGAGAGAGAGAGAGAGAAGCAGGTGGGGTTATCCACGGCGAGCGTCGGCGGTTTTAGGACTGTGCACGCAGAGTGCGCCATTCCGCGCAGACACGAGCGACCAACCCTTTCAGTCCGGGGACTCTGAATCCGTAATTCATCCTCATCGAGGTAGGGGGTGTACGAGGCAAAGAGAGAGAGAGAGAGAGAGAGAGAGAGAGAGAGAAGGGAAGCGCGCGACATTTGTTAGCGGGAGAGAGACGCGCACCTGCACGTGGCGCCGGGGTGCCTTTAACTCATGCAACCGCAGATGCAGCTGTCGCCTATCCTTCCCGGACCGGAGAGAGGAGTCGGCCTCAGCAAGAAGCGAATAGTTTCAAGACCGAAAGTGTACGAGAGCCAGAGAGAGAGAGAGAGAGAGAGAGAGAGAGAAGAAAGACGAGGGATTGTATGTGCATGGTTTATTTATGCTGTGTGTATATGACTGTGGCGCCACCAGACGTTTTATGGAAATGTTTGCATTGCAAATGCGGAAAGGAGAGAGAGAGAGCTAGGCGTTGATAGCGCCCCCCACCCCCGGCGCCTCCTACGCCTTCTCTATATACTGATTTTGCGCTATTGACACGGGCTTTGTGGCTCTGCTCTGCCGCGCTCTTTGTGAATTACTTTTTCATATTCAAGGATCGCGAGCCCGGAGATGTGCGCCGAGATAAATTAAATGTTTTAAACATTGCTTGAAATCTCGTGTGTATAAAATGTGTAGTTTACCATTTGTGGCCTGTGGAATCGTTGTTGCGAAGGCGTGTGTGCTAATTTTGTAAAGATTAATAAATTTTATAGGACTGGAAAATGCGCGGGAATGACTGGCAGAAAAATGTGTAATTTGTTTTGAATATCTGCGTAAATTAAAATATAAAAGTCGAGAAATTTTTTAATTTCAAAATAATTATGCTTTGAATAAAGGGAATTTAATCTTCTCATGCGTCTTTCAAATATTTTGAATTTAAATTTACGGTACGGAGAAAAGCAAGTGGCGAGTAATCGTTTTTTATTCAATTAATACGTTTAAGTTATAATAAAAGCGTTATAGGAGGGATTCCATAAAACTCAACTGCAGTAACTGGAAATAACTGATATTTACAGTCTGCTACAGACAGAGTACAAACAGAGTAAAATAATAACAAAGATAAAGAACTTACAGAAGAGAAAGATACGCAGCCGTGTCTAAACCAAGTCGCTGTTTTTCCTTTTGATTAAACGGATTACCCGAGATGTTGTAAGTCCGGACCCTCGCCAGTTCCACTTTCTCTCATCTACTTTTGCTTCTCCCTGTAGAGTAAGAGAGAGAGAGAGAGAGAGAGAGAGAGCAACAGCAGAATACCGGAGCCCAAGATTAGGGTAGCGGGCAAGGAACGCCCTGACAACGGTGCGCAGTTTAACCCACTTGTCCGTCTTGGAGTAGCAAGGAACTGAGCCGCGGCGGCGGCTACCGAGTACCGAAAACAAAAAGTCACGCGATTACATCGACCACTTCCTATTGGTTTTGCGGGGAGGAGAAGATGCGAGGATCTAAGTAGTCCTTCAGCCAAGGGCTTGGATTTCGGAGGGACTGGACTTTTTTAAGAGTTTTCCAATGGATGGTTTGAATGAAAAGTTTTGGGCAGCTACTGGGAATTTCATTGCTCAAGTTTTAGCGGTTTGATATTATTACCGGGACTTGGAAATATGGGGCTCGTATGTGAATATGACAATTGAGGGTATATGGAATCTTGGGAAATGTAACGGCGGTGGAATATGTAACGTAATATTAGATTTTATTACATTTGTGGTAGAATGATCAATTTAGACATCGATGAAACATTTGCGAAAGTATAAGAAAGGATTGAAAGATTCAAATTGATTAAAAGCACTAATAGGTACTATCAAATCTAAAAATCATTTTTGGTCTTGAAAAGTAAAATCTTGTCATATATACGGGAAACGTATCGATACCCGAACGCTTAACATGGAAAATGTAATTAATTGTTAAGTACAAAACACTGTAAAAATCTTTGAATAAAATACTATTTCATACCTAACTATCTATAGAAGATTGTAATAAATATTAGTCGTAAAGAACTATTAACGATTTTGTTCCGGGTAAAGGGTCGTGTTCGGATACTTGGACGTTTCCGTAGATGTGTCTCTGGTTTCTTTTAATGTCATATAGTCTTAAATAAACTAAAGTTCTTTTTATAATTTAAATTAATTTCGGCATGACAAATATGTATTCATTTATGTGAATTTTATTTCAAATTTTCTGAAAGTGTTTCTGTCTAATAATTATTAAATAGTAATTAAAATTATTATACTTCACAATTAATTAAAAACAAAATGATATATTAATCAGTTAGTTTAATTATAAACGTAATAATAGAAATTCGAATTAATTTCTTATCATTTTATTAACATTATTTTATTTCTTAATCCTACAAAGCACAATAGCTGGTCATTCCAAAGTTTTAATATAAATATTTGGGTACATTTGTATTCCAAGCCCCAAAAAAGTACGAAAAACAATAAAGCGAGGGAAACGCGGAAAATCTGGTAAATTCCTTAAGAAAAACGATAATAACCTGCCCTTTGTTTTAGCGAACTTAAAAATGCAAAGTAACGCCCTATAAAAAAGGTGCACGAGCCAAAAGATTATAATGAAAAGCTCGTGCGCGCGCCCAGATCCTATTCCGTGCTTATTTAAATTACTTGACACACTTTTTTATCTCGCATTCTCTCCACAGCCTGCACCAGAGTAGAAGAGAACGCAGCTATTGCGTATCTATATGGATGCTTCTGCGACAGAAACGTTTCTCAATCAGAAAAATTAACGCAGTCAAATTCTTTTTTTAATAATCATGAACACAATTTTTAAATAAATTTTCAGATTAACAGTGTGATAAATTATTTAGTTAAGTATATCGAATTCTGTTAACTTGCTAAAATTGTTTTATAAAAAATATTACAGAATCGAGGCTAGTTAAAAAACCTTTAGCAAATTTTAAACTTAAAATCCTAATATAGTAAATAATCCAACTGAAAATAATATTTTATTTTTCTAAATTTATTTTAATGGTGTACTATAACTTATATTAAAATAGTTCATAACACATTAAAGATTAAGAAAGGATTTCATTAAGTAACATTTGATGTTACGTACACTTAACGTAAAATAATTTCGAACTTTGAAATATTAACTTTGAAGTATACATCGATATCGAACTTGCGCAACTTTCAAATAACTAAACTCTACACAATTTTCCCTTTGGCCCAGTTTACCTCTTTGTTATATAAAGCGATACAAAGATATCGGTTTACTTACTCAATACTCAGACGATGAATAGCAGCTTCATTCTCTAGAAATACAATTGGTATCATTGAAAGTTTGTACGTCCACGATCTAGTGAAGCCATGCGAATCTTAATTGCGCAAGATCTCTTCTAAAAACCAATGCTATTAGTTTCCAGAAGCTCAACGGAAAGACCGAAAGTTTCTCAAAGAAATTAAGTAAACTGATTCTCATACCGAATTAACTCGGAGTGGAACTCCCTGTATTCTTGCACAGCAAGCCCATATTTATAATTATTTCCTAGCGTGAGAAGAGGCTCGCTGCAGCGGCAGCAACGCGCAACGATGTAAAAGATAGCGGCAGCGCTCCTATAACAAAAATTAGCCCGCGACGTCTACAACGGACTTTTCTTTTGCACCCGTTAATCCGACATCGGGTGTATACACAAGAAAGAAAGGAAAAACGCAAAAAGGAAGCTCGTCTGCTTAGCACCGGACATAATAGAAACGGAAATAGGATATCTTGCGCCGGAGAGAAAGAGAGGGAAAGAGAGAAAGTCGGAAGAAGCAAAAATGGCCCGGCTAAAGGTCTTATATACTTTTCACTTTTCAGATGCGGAGACTGGAGAAAAAGAGCAGAACGGGGGATTCTTCCCTTTACTCCGAGCGTATATATACCTCGAGACGATACAAAGCACGCGCGCCCGACGATAATGACCAAAGGGGAAAAGCAAAGGCTGCACGTGAATATAGAGAGACAGAGAAATTGCGAGAGACGAGAGAGAGAAGCAAGTAAAAATTAGTGTCTTTACGGTTGCATGTGCTATTTAGTTTTCGGTGTCTAATTTTTTTGTATGCCGGCCCATAATAAGAGGTGACCGTTTTCATATTAGGTATGGAGAAAAATATTTTTGATGAAGTGATTCTACGTTGAAAATAGTGGTAACACACAAAAGGGGTCAGCGTGTGTAACTAGATTTTCTTCCTGCTTCGACACTTTAATATTTTCATTAATTATATAAGTAAATTAAGTTGCAATGGCATTTCAGTATTCCATTTATTTTATTTTTAAAAGTTTAATTGTGAAATGTTTCTTATAGTTGAAAAAATTAAGAGCATACTTTTCAAATTTGTAAAAATTTTTTTTTTAAAGAGACCAATGTTAAATGTAATTTGTATGCTTATATAATTCGATTAATTTTACGAATTCCTCATATAAAATTATTATATAACCAGTCACTTTACTTATACATTTTCTGCTATAAGAGTACAATGAAAAAATTACTCAAGTGTGTTTTTGTGCTTTATGCTGACCCTGTACAGTTCATTTAAACAAAGTGGAGTTAATTAAATTTCTAGATCTAATTTAACAATAATTAAATTCTTTATAAAAAATAGTACGATAGGTAATAATTTATGTAAGATTTTTTCTACATCTAATAAGTAAGTAAGAGATAATAATTTATATAAATTTCTATCTGATAAGTCCAAGTAATACTTAGGATAGGCTTATAAAATATTAACCAGAATAAGATAAACCTTATTTTCTTTTTTAACAGTTTTATTAATCAATCGTTGAGCTTCGCTCATTTGCATATTGTCAACCTATACCATTGAGATTGTCCACAATGAACAATTGCTGTCCTAGCCGCTCTTCCTTAACATTGCCCCCTATAGTCCCGAGCGACACACAAATCAATGATTCCGGTTTCGAATAATAGCGAGACCAAACGCTACTATCCCTTTTGAAAATCGTCTCGCACAATTATTCCTCAGACTAAGGGAACGAACTGGTTATGTATTCAACATTACGTATACTCTCGCACTCCTAAAGACACAATTCACTGTCAGTTCCGGCTAAATCCGTTCGAAGCTCCGAAACTTTCGGTCCTCACGCATTGCGTGTTTCGAAGGGTTATACGTAAGTCCGCACATCGACCGAATCCTTGTATCACATGTATGCGTGAGCCACAAGTAAATTAAAGGCTTGGGGTACATGCGTATATCTGCTCAGGCGCAGACTCGGGACTCGGCAACAAGCCGCGAATTTATGTTTTCAATATCTTCCGCGCGCGTCCTTTCGCTTCGCACTGCTGCCTCACACTTTCTCGCGCGCAGAGAATAGAGAGGCAGTCGTCGGGGGTCTATTGCGAGAAAGTTTACACCCCAATTTTGCGGAAAATTTCATTCCGCTACGGCGCGGTTTGGAAAGACACGCGCAAGCTGCAAAAAGAAGGACTATGCTCTCTCGACTTGATGACGAAGATAAATGTGAAATATGAGCGAGACCCCGCGACTGCTGCTGCTGCTGCTGCTGGTGGTGCGTGCGTTTGCTTTCTGTTCTTGAGCAGGTTCTTCTCCACTTTTTTTTTATTTTCCTGGGCCGTATTAATATAACGGCGAGGAGGTTAAGGGAGAGTGGAGGCGAGATTAAAATTTAGATGCCTTTAGCGAGAGATGCGAATAATTGAATTGCTGCTTGATGCTGTCTACGTGCGGCTAGTTAACGTATGTGTTTTATGAAATTCGTTCTTCCGTTGTCCTTTTTGTTTAATTTCGTGAGTGCTTTCCAGCAGACAAAAATTACAAAAATATTTCTCAATAAATTGCACAACAAATGAATGGTTAAGAATTACTTACAAGGAAGGGTATCGAAGTGTCCGCCTCCGATTTGAATGAAACTTTGCTATGTGGTAGAGCGGACAAAAATATGGAACACGTATTTTTTTTTTCTGCGGATAAGCAATTTAAAGGAGTGAAAAGCTCCCTTACAGCTCACCCCCAAAAACAGTTTTTTTCAAATATCTCAGAAAAAAAGTAAAAATAGCTGAATGAAACCGACGCTATAAATTAGAGAATAAAAGAGGCTACAAAACTACACCACTTTAAGTTTTAAGGGTAGCAACCCCAATTTTTTGTAAAGAAAAATTAAATTTTTTTAATCAATTGCCGGCTATAAAAATTACAATAAATTTTGTATAGCCTTAAAATTGATACCACTCATAAGAATATTAAAAAATAATGCCAACCTATTTCGTGGTATTAACCAAAAATTTTTTGGGGGGTAATTACCCTCAATAATATTTTGTTCATTATTTTCGAAGCAAATAAGGGCATCTTGATAGAACTAGCACTAAAAATTTTATGATGAAATAGGCTACAAAACTGCATTTCTTTCAGTTTTAAAGGTAGCAACCCCTACTTTTTAAACAAAATGAAGTTGATTATTTTGTAACATTAGTTAGATTAAACAACTAGTTTGGGCAAATTATTCTGAAAATTTTTTTAAAAACTGGTTCATTTAAACTTTAACATGTTATAGTAGACCAAAAAGAGAAAAACATTTATAATTTTTCTGCTAATAATTTATTTTAGAAGGATGAAATCACACCCACATCTTCATCCAGCCCAAAAATAGATATTACACTATTAAGCAA